>PVKE010002686.1:0-79713 GCA_004027555.1 Craseonycteris thonglongyai
GTTGAGCGCTCGCTTTGAGGCCACGAGGACCGAGGATCGAATCCCGGCTCCGGCCCAGGCAGGACCCACGTGCTGAACTGGGGAGTTCCCACAGTTTGGTTCTCTAACTGTCTCTGTCTCTGTCTCTCTCTCTATCTGTCAAAAGTAAAATAGAAATAAATATGCACTGAAGACAAAAAGATAATTTCTCTCTATAAATATGAAAAGATAAAAAAAAAAAAAAAAAAAAAAAAAAAAAAAAAAAAAAAAAAAAAAAAAAAAAAAAAAAAAAAAAAAAAAAAAAAAAGGACCAAACGTCCTTCAAGGAAGCAAGCCATGTCAGATGTGTGCTCTATGCTAGGATGTGAGAGTGTATCTGTTGTAAAAGACTCAAGATAGCACGAGAACTGCTATGTGCTTGCAATCTGTTCTTTCTTAGAGTGTGAACAAACTGCTCAATTAGGGACTGATAGGAGGTCACATGGAACAACCATTAAATTCTCCTGTCCCCCCAGCACTTTATAAACATTTCATTTTATTAAAGAACATCAAAATGGTATCATTGGAGTTCAGTGTTATTTAATATATATATATATATAAAATCTTTTTTTTCTTTTTTTGGAGGGGTAAATCAAAGAATCACTTTCCTTAAAGTTCAGTTTGGTTCACTGTCTTTCCTATAAAGAACAGATTCCTTAACATGGCTTACAAGGCCTTTTATAATTTAACTACCAGCTTATGTCTGTAGTCTCCGTTCTTATCTTTCTTCCATGTGCCCTGTGTACTGTTTGTGATTTTGGTTCTTAGAATGACCATGGCTTTCTCCCCTTAGAGATTTTGCAGGGTTTTCCCAGAGATTTGGAAGACTCTTATCATCACCACTCTCTTTGGCCTTCTTTGATTTACTTCTCCAATAATAGGACTTAATTGCCTATACTTTCATGTCTCTTCTAGGCTGTGAACACCAAGAGGGTAGGGACCAGTGTCTTCGCCATTCTCCCTTAACACCTAGCACTAACTATACGTGCAACCAATGGTTGTTTTTTCGTTTTTGTTTTTAATTGTTAAATTTATTGGGGTGACATTGATTAATATCAATTACATTGTTTCCAGGTGTACAATTCTACATGATATTGTCTATACATCGCATTTTGTGCTCACCACCCAGAATCGAATGGTTGTTGAAAAAATGGACTATAGGACATTTATACAATGACCCTTGTTGTATAATATAGGACACTATAATCATAATCATAGAAAGTTAAAATAAATTGTAGGAACTTAATATCACATCTGTTACCAAAATGTTTTTAAAGACTTTATTCATTTTCCCATATGTACATCCATGGAAGAAATTTCTTTCACTGGCTAGTTCCAGAAAGTACTTCTGCACTGAGAAAACTGGATCTTCCTTCCTCCTTCTCTCCCTTCTCTCTCTCTCTCTCTTTCTCTCCTTCCTTCCTTCTTTCCTTCCTTCCTTCCTTTCCCCTTCTTTCCTTCCTCCTTTCCTCCCTCTCTGCCTTTCTTTTCTTTCTTCCATTCCTTTCCTTTCTTTCTTCCTTCTTTTCTTCCTTCCTTTCTTTCTTTCTTTCATTTTGAATTAATTAACTAATCACTGTGTACCAACTCAACATGTTTTCTTCCTTTAATTGGCTGCCATGAAGCACTGACCTAATTTGAGGCTGTGTTTGCTCCATAACGCAATCCCTGGGCACATCATATTTTACATTTATCCTCGTTTTCTTGCCTTTATTTCTTTTGAAAAATGAAACAAAACAAATTATTGAATAAATTTATTTTTCAAAGACCTTAGAACTTTGTGCTATTAGAAATTGGTGCTGTTTTGTTTTGTTTTTTTATCAATTATGCTATAAGAATTAGAAAATTATGCTATAAAATTATCTTTTACATATGACTAAAAAAAGGCAGAGACAAAAAATAACTTTTCCTGGGTTGTACAAAAAGACACTATTGTCACCCGAATTAACTAAGCAGCTTCTTAATTCAATGCCGGGGTACTATTTAATATATAGTTTCATGCCTTATGCAAGAAACTGTTAGACTCAAATTTCATATTTATCTATTTAGTGTTACTTCTTAATCATAGAAAAGCTCTAAGTGACTGACACGAGCTGTTAGCTGCTGTTTTCCTAAATGGGTGTCAAATGGCCCTGTATTTATTTCTCTAATCCTACTATTGTGTAGCTGGTCTTTGCTAATAGGTGTGAGCCTACATTTTAGTTAAAGGTAAGATCAGGGGAAGCCGGGATGGCTCAGTGGGTCAAGCACTCACTTTGCAGCTCTGGGGACTGAGGATCGAGTCCCAGCCCCGGCCCATGTGGAACCACATGCTGAACTGGGAGCTCCCCCGGTTCAGTTCTCTCTCTCTCTCTCTCTCTCTCTCTCTCTCTCTCTCTCTCTCTGTAATAAATAAATAAATAAATAAATAAAATTTAAAAAAATATATAAAGGTAAGATCACGTAAGATCAGAAATATCCCATCACTAACCGTGTTCAATTCAGCCTCAGAGAGCTCAGAGAAGATAAACCTTATATCACACATTGCTGTGGGGCCCTCTCATGCCCCAGTTTGCAGCCTGTGATTTTCACAGATACTATGAGGATCTGACTGAAAAGGAAGGAAAGGAAAAATCACATAGCATATTATTTTTAGACTCCGTTGCAGAATTTCATTAGCTCAGAGTGTCCATAAAAAGGTAGAGATTTTAGTTGTTCTTTCGTTCTCTTATTTTGGACAGCAGCACGTGAATGGGGGATGCGGGGATCCTTTCATGACTAGTGAAATGACATCACTTTTTTCTTAGTTCATGAAAATGCACATTTAGTTTTTACTAAAAAGATCAAAATAAAAAAAATAAGATAAGCAAGTCAAAGTTTTTAATTCAATGGATAGTAAATCCAAGTATTAGCATACTTTATCTAGTTCTTCTAAGGATATAAACTAATAATACCGACATTTTCTATAAGAACTGATTTAAGGAGCAATGCCATGTTTGTGCCTATTTGTTTGTTCTTTGTTTTTAGTATCTGCAGATTATTGAATTGTTATATGTAATAATTTGATTTTATATGGTGCTTTGATTGTAAAAACTTTCAATGCAGTGTACTTGATCAGAATATTATGCTGTAGAGATTGCCAGTGAATTCCCATTTCTGGTCCTTTCCTTCTAACGGGGCACAATTAGTGACTCTGCCCATTGAGCTGAATACAGAGACTGGATGGCTTTTGTGTTGGCTCCTTTGGAAAGAGGTCAGTCTATTTTGTATATAGAATGCATTCAAGGCACAGTGACCAGGAAGGAAGACTTCTTCAAGAACAGAAAGAGTAAGGTTTGGCAGGCCCCGATGATTACTTTTAGCCGAATAAAGGTATCCAAAATTGACATATATAATTTTGGTGCAAGGTGATTAAGAGTTGGTGTGCTACCTCTATGGTTGCTTACGCTGCCACATCCATTCCTGGTTATGAATGTTGTGTTGAGCTTGGAGTGAAGACTACCTAAATGCATCAAATTAGCATAAATGAGGAACAAACTTTCAATGTGGGAAGCAAGTGAGATTTAATTGTTATCTAGACTAATATTTCACCACCAAATCACACTGTCTTCCAAACCTCTCAGTCTTCTAAACATGAACTTAGTTTCGGAAACTCAAATATGTTTAAATTTATTTCCATGCTTTCTCTTTGGAATGAATAAAATGAAGTAACATTTTACCTATCTTACCTGGGTGCATAAATATCAATCTAAATGAGTTTTCTTATCAATTTAAAAAATAATGGGTTGCATGAACTCTAAGCTACCTTTCAATAGTAGGATTTTATAATATTTTGTATGTAATTTAATTTCCACCAAGATTAAAGAATATATTAAAGATACCTAAATATAAATTTGATATGTTGACATTTAGTTCAGAGATTTCTTTGAAAGGAAATTCAATAATACAGAAACAAATGTTGTGAATAAAAAATGAACTATATAGTGAAAGGAATTCTAAACTTTGGTATTAGTCTAAGAAAGAATTTGTTTATTGTCATTTGTTTGTTGATATAGTTATTTAGAAACAAAGAAAAATACATTTAGTAAAGGCACTGATGGTAATAAATAAAACTTATCTTTAACTATAAATAAAAATGAGCTAACATTTATTTATACACCAATAAGTATTTATTGAAATAATTACGGCCACTAATAATGCCATATGCTAAAAATAGAATTGGATAAGATAGGATCCATGACTCTAAGAAATTCACGTTTACTATGGGGAATAGACTAGAAAAGTGCACAGTTACAATACAGACTAAAAGAAATTCAATAATAAAAGTACATTCGGTAAGCTAGGGGACCATTGAGTAGGCTTTAAAGTAATTAAAATAACCAAAGTAAGCAGTTTTATATGAAGAAGACAATTACTTCAAATAAAGGAAAGGTTAAGATTGTAAGAGAGAAAATGTCAAACTGAGTTGCACCTTGATAAAATAATGTAGAAATACAGAAGCATTCTTATAAAATCATTCATTTGAAATAGTGTCAGGAAACAAAGCTTAATAGCAATGCATAAGAAAATGATAAATTACATATAGAGGATCTCTATTGATTATAGATGCCTGTTTATTTATTTATAAACAAATGTGAAAAGTTGTTGTTTTCACAAACCCACTCCTCAAAGCCTTAAAAGTCTGAATGATATTCTACACCTCTCCATTTAGTGAAAAATTAGATTTTGACTACCAAATGTTAGGTTGTAAATGGAATGTTTTCCACCTAACTTTTTTACTAAGGACTCCAGGCATGAAAAGAATAGGAAGAAAAGGGATTTTAAAAACAAAACAAAAATCTCTCCAGTAATTATTGAAAAGGTTAAGGGAAGGAAGAGAGGAGGAATGGAAAAATGTAACTTGGTGTTTTAAAGGCAGATGTTGGTGAAGCATTGGTCAAATTAGGTAGGAAAGCTTTGATTTCATTCTCAGAAGCTCATACATGTAGAACTGGGTACTTAGCTTCTGTTACAAACATTAATTTTGATAAATTTATTTTGTAGCTAAGAAACCTGGAATAATGTATAAAATGCAATCTGCATATAACACTCCTTTGCAGTCTCCTGAATTTTATAAATAATCTCAGGTACATATTCACCATCGTTAGTCAGTGAAGGCAGAATGTCAAGAAAGAATAAGGAGCAGATTTATAATGAGGAATGGATATAATTATAGTTATTATCACAGAGAAAATGAAGCAGAACAAGTCCTAAAAAATGAAAATATGATCAAAGATCAATTTAAAATGCATTCACTTTTTGCTGTAAATACCACACAATATACCTTTGAAAATTCTTAGTTACACATTTGAATAGGCTCATTTGATTTTTTAAAAAGCCCTAATCCATCACTGGTTTCAAAATGCTCAAAGTAGAGATGCAAATTTATCTCATTTAATCCTCATACACAAGTAACTGTTAACATTTATGTCCCATTCTTCTTATCTATGAAATTAGGTTAATAAGCCACTTGCCCATTCTATGTATTCAATAGTGACTAAAACTGCTATTATAATTTTGATGTCCTTCCATGTTACTGGGCTACAGTCTACACAATTTCCCTTTATTGTAGAAGATTTAAAATAATTCTTTCCCTATTTCCTAACCCTCTTCCAACACCACAGAATAAAATAAATTTCAATTTAGTCCAATAACAATGTGTTGTCAAAAAGCATGTTGTAAGGAAAGGTTAAGGTGTTGTAAGATCAAATACGATTACAGCCTCCTACCTCTGTTTTGCTTCCTCAGTAGAAGTGTTGATGTCTCCAGGGCCTTGCTGATGGAAGGTAGAGGTGTATGAAGAAGTCACCCAGAATTACCTTGTATACAGAAAAGTCTGAAAATGTTCTGGTTGAGAACCAATCATCTTCTCAAGGAGATAAATCCAAAGTGTCATGATTCACAAAGCAGAATCCAAAATAGTTGGGAGGACATAGTAAAAAGATGTTAGGACCCAAGTCTACCAGTGTGACTAACCTGGTCTAGGTTTTTTCCTTTTGGTTATGTGACTTACCATGTTTCATTGGCATTAGCACCATGCAACCTAACCCAGTTAAACAACATTGGTCTTGCCACAAAATAATCAGGTGGATTCTCATAAGTGGGGAGAGTCTTGTAAATGGGCTAAACACAGAGTGGATTTCTTGAAGACATGATTACTCAGGCCTTAGTGACGTTGAGGACATTGCCCAAATCTACTAATTATCCTGAAAGCATGTGAGCCTCTTGGACAGTAAAACCATGTCATAGCACACTTCATATGGTACTGTTTTGTTTTTATAGAGTGCTTTTGCTTGGATTTTTATTAGCTATTTGTCACAAGAGTCCTGTAAGATACATCAAACCTCATCTCCCTATTTTTACAAGGTGATGAGGCAACAGAGACTTGGATCCATTAAATGACTTGCCCCTGAACTCTAAATCTTTGCTGGCCTGTTACAACAGAACATGAGTACAATGGCATCAGAGTAGGAGTAATGCTAATCACTGCTCCGAAGTGCTTGCCGCCATTTTTCTAGGTTACATATACTGATATGTGCTCAGGGCAAATAAACACACATAACATGAACAAGGTTTTGTTAAGCCATTCTTCTGTTTCAAGTCAGAAAATTAGATGACAAATTCTTTGCACTGATGAGACTCAGAACTAGTCTCAGACTTCCCAGGACTGTCGTGTGTTGTCTTAGGGTTAGTGGAAAGAAAACAAGTGGAGAAGATTCCTGTAAACCTGAGTCTAAAGCTCATCTACATCGCTTTCCCTTACTGAGCCTCTAATCCAGAAATACAACACAATCCCTAGTGTCAGGACTGCACATCTGCTATTCACATCCCTAAAGGGGTTCCACTTCTTTGAAGGAGGACTGACCATCTCTGCAATATCCATTATGCCCTGGAAATCATGTTTGGGCATATAGAGCTCATACTTGGCTAAAGTGAAAACCAATCTGGACTTTTAGCTCTGTCTGAAATCCTTAAAAGCAAATTTTATATATTAATATATATGAGGGCTGTCCAGAAAGTATCCAGCCATGTGATATGAAAAATGGAGGCATTTATGACTAGATATTTTCCAGACAGAATACACACACACACACAATATATATATTTTTCTTTTTATTATCAATAGATCTTTATTGAACACCAATTATAGCAAAGGCATTAAGGTTAAGTATTATGACAGTGTAGAATTTAAAGTAAATATGTATCTTTATTAGGGGAATTCAGATAGGAAAATCAGACATATGAACATATAATCTAAAACTATTTAAAGACCCAGGGCTACCGCTACATGCATATGTGTAGTTTCCATTCTACAACTCTAGACCCCTGTTTCTGTGACAGTCAAGAGGATGCTAGCGATCTGCAGGCCCTGGTGGTGATGCTTTTGTGGCATTCTCTCCCACGTGAAATGGGGCTGACTTGGGTAACTAATATGATACTGCAGAGATGATGGGGTGTGACCCTGGGTAAAGCGTAAAAGAGGCTTCTGTCTTGCTCTCTTGTATCACTGACCCAAGGAAGTCTAGCAGTCTCAGGGAAGACGTTCACATTGTGAATAATGGAGGCCTCTTACCACCTAGAAGCACTAACTCACCAGGCATGAGAGTGAGCAAACTTGAAACACAATCAGCTCTTGTCAACCATTTAGGTAATTGCAACCCTAGCTAATATTTTAACTGAAACCTCCTGAGACACACTAAGTTCTTCCTGGATTTATCCCTATCCACAGAAATTGAGTGACACAGTTAAAAAAAAAAAAAATGATTCAAATGTCTATGTCTTAGGCTCAGATAGTATAAAAATAATAAATAACCAATACAGCTTCTATAATGTCAATCAACATTATTCATGTTACAATTCAGTCAAAAACTAGGCATAAACTTTGGATTGCTGCACTGGGATTGGTGATGAATTTAGTGAGGGAACATCTTCTCTAAATCTCCTCATTGCTAAAAATAAAATAGACAAGATGGCTGGGGAAGATTTAAGGTATAGTTGCAATTGTGTTCTGAAATATTGGTGGGTGTTCAAAAATATGTTATTAATGGTTATATTGAAGTTTGTGAAATTATTTAATTAGAAGCGATTGTGTTGTCGCTGTAGTATAATTCTTATTCACATCTATTATATGTAGGAGAAAAGAGAGAAGTTACTGCAGGTGTTTGAGAAACTGATCAGCATTCCCAGCTGGACCGCTGAGGAGTAGGTATGTTATAAGTGTAAATGTCATAGGCCTGTGTGTCACCCCGGAAAAACAATTTGAAGTTAATCCACTCATAAAAACAGAAGATGAGTTACACCACAGTGAGTATTTTGTGAGGAGCCTGATAACTTCATAAAGGAAGGTGAGGTTTTCATATGCTTTTACAAGAGACAGGGAGCAGAGCTGATTGTCAAACAAGGAGAGAGGTGGCCTAGAAATCTCAGATAATCCACACAATGCTCAGCCGTGGGATAGGGAGGCCAGGCAGAGAGTGGGTGAGTTTGTTAAGAGGATGGCTTGACTTTCTGGATCTAAGGATGTACACCTGTAAGTAAAAGAACACGGGGCAGGGAAGCCGGGATGGCTCAGTGGGTTAAGCGCTCACTTTGCAGCGCCGGGGACCGGGGATCGAATCCCGGCCCCGGCCCATGCGGAACCATATGCTGAACTGGGAGCTCCCCAGTTCAGTTCTCTCTGTCTCTGTATCTCTCTCTCTCTCTCTCTCTCTCTCTCTCTCTCTCTCTCTGTCAAAAACAAAAATAAATAAAAATATATTTAGAAAATAGGTGATAGAAGGCATGGAGCCCAGTGGACTTGGAGAACTTAAGCGGGAGGAGAGGGAAAGTGGAGACAGATGGGTATTCACATCATATCTAATTTTATGTTGGGAAAGAAGAATGCCGTAAGCATGGGTCTAGGAGAGGCAAGGAAGATCGGGGCTCTGGAAGATATTAGCCCCTTAATATTCAGAAAAGAGGAACAAATATATGTACATATCAGATTATGATTTTTCCGGAACAAGTAAGACAAAGAAACAGTCAATCCCTCCACCCCACCTAATCAAAAGCTAGTATTCCACATGTTTCCAGATCCTAGCTCTTACATATTTGCTTTTATCATCATCTCATTATATAGTATATTCATTCAATTCACACGGATTTATAGTGTGTTTTCTATGTAGTCTACACTTGCAGGCAACTCAGAACACAGTAGGCAAAAAGACATACCTGACCTTATATCCTCCGTAGTTCTTCTTCCTCCAGTTACCACTCTGTCCTCTTAAAACTCTCTACTTCACTGCCAATCCCTTACTTCACCATAACTACACAGCTCCCAATAAAAATATAAATACATACCGGTAGACCAAAATTCTTTCTGGACCCAAGATTTCTGAATAGCTATTTTGGACACTTTTGTCATTCCCACGTGTCTGAAGAGTAATGATGCTCTTGCCTCACATAACGCATTTCCCATTTGCCCCAGAATATTTGGTGGTGGTGTTTGAGGCTGCAGCATTTACCATGAGATAACTTGCAACTATTGTCTTAATCTTACCCCAAGTGGTCCATGCTTTGAAATTTACCAAACACAAAAATATTATTAAATACTGATCATCGCTTACATTTCTGTTACATGAAAATTAGAGAAAAGTTCTGTTTTAAAAGGACTCCAAGAACAGTTTTTATATTTTATTTTATTATTTTTTAAGTTATTTTTTTCAGAGGTGAGAGAGAGAAAGAGACAAAGAGACAGACAGACAGAGAGAAAGGGGAAGGGCCCAGAGCAGTTTCCATAGTTGTATATCATCAGTTGTGACATGGTTTCATTCACCACAGGTGGATGTGGGGCTGCGTGGGTTGGGAACCAAGCTGGGGGCCTTCCGCATGGGAGGCAGGAATCTCCATTGCCATCCCAGTGGTTACCAGTTGCGTCACAGTTCAGCATATGGGGCTGCATGGGCCAGGCCTGGAATCGAACCTTGGACCTTAGAATTTTGAGGCAAGCACTCAAGCATTGAGCTACACTGGCATCCCCTTTATATTTTATTTTTACATTGAAAACCAGTTAGATTTACCTGAGCCTCAAGGAACATCTTTATATAAAATTAAATAAACTTGGCAGCTAGGTGCACTTTATTTTTCTCAACAGGAAATGGGTTAAGCCCTCGATACTCAGCACTTTGTTTTCACCTATGCACTGGGACCACCCTGGACCTCTTTATAAGGTCATTAATAAGTTCCATATCAGTGTTTCATGACACTATAGCAGCTTTCTACAATGTCTTCCATTGTCTACAACAACTTTACCTCCTAATTCTCGTAGTCTTCTGGAGCTTAGTTCTTAGCATCAAACGGCATCATTCACCCCGTGTCTGACTTAGAATTCCACTCCATGTCTTCTCTCATTTCCACTCCCTATAAGAAGTGATCTCAGGGAAGCTGGGATGGCTCAGTGGGTTGAGCGCTTGCTTTGCAGCCCCAGAGCCCGAGGATCAAATCCCGGCCCCGGCCCATGCGAACCCATATCCTGAACTGGGATGTGCCCCCAGTTCAGTTCTTTCCTGAGGCTCCTGGCCCAGTTCCTGCCCTGCGCAGCCCCATGCCCACCTGTGGAGTGAAACTATATGGAAAACAAATGCTGTCAACTGTGGAGACTGCTCTGGGCCCTCCCTCTTCTCTCTGTCTCTCTCTGTCTATCTCTCTCTCTATGTCAAAAAACAGTAAAAAAAAAATTAAAAAATAATAAAAAGAAGTGATCTCATTGAAACACATCTTCTTTGACCACACTTATTAATACTTACCTGTAGCAGAAAATATTTCATGAGTGTCCACTGTGATCCAGGCAATTCTAGGTGCTGAGAATCCAGAAACAAACAACTCATGTTCTTGTCCTCAATGACTTTATTTCTAGTGAGTGAAGACAGGAAATAAAAACGGTCTCAAGAGTCCACGTACCGTATGATGAAGAACTTCATGATATCAGATCTCTCAAGTTTTGATCTCTCAAACCCAAACACCTCTCTTTCCAGCTCTCCTAAGCATTTCCCTGAGCACTTAAACTCAGCACTTCCCAGACCGAATTCAGCATCATTTTGCCTCTGCCCTCCACCTCCTCAGTTTTCACATTTATTCTCTTTCTCAATCAACTAAACCGTCATCGACCCAGTTGCTTAAATTCTGATACATTTTCTGTATTGTCAGTGGTGTGATTTTTCAAAACAGTCTAAGTCCTGCCCTTTCCTTGCACAAATTCTCTTACTAAAAGGGTGTCCCAAAATTCACGCAAGAAGTAATTTTGATAGAAAACACAGGTTTATAATGAAAAATTGTACATTTTCATTGCTCAACAATGAAAACGCATTGTTCTTTCATGTAGCGCTCCATTTTTAATAACCCTGAACTGTCAGCTGTCACGCTGTCTTTTTTGTTGTTGGCAACACTTTACCGCACAAATGACGCAAAATTCAAATCTTGCGTGAATTTTGGGACACCCTTTAGTTGGCCATACAGAATCCAGACGCCTTAGGATAGGAGAGAAAACCTTCCACCACCTGCTGCCTGGCTGTTAACCTCTCATGTATACCTTCTAGAAGCCCCTTCCTTGCCCTCATCCCTTCACTCAAGCTCCTCCTTTTGTTAATCATAGCCTCTCCCACTCAACCCCTTCTCCATTGAGCTAACACAAGTTTCCCAAGATTTTGCTGATCTGTAATGTCCTCTTGCCAAAATGTACGACACTGACCACCCCACTTGAGATTGGTGCCCCCACTGTCTCTTTCTGTTTCCTTAACATTCAGACTTACCTTGTTGTTGATGGTAACCCCATTATATGGTAAATCCTTATATTTCTTCCTTCCACATCCAACTGTAACTCCTTTGAGGGCTGGAGCTATTTCCTCCATCTTTCCCCCAAAGTTTAGCACAGCACCACCCATAGAGGATGCTTAGTGAAGTATTTGCAATAATAAATGAGATTAGTGTACATGCCAGTCACTGCACTGCACTTATATGATGCATACTTGTAAACCTACCTACTGACAGGGACTATCCTATTGGAACAATTTCATGTGTTGCTATTCATCCACAGCTGTGTTCCCTTCTGTGATTTAAATTTAGTAAAATGTTGGGGAAGTTGGGATGGCTCAGGGAGTTAAGCACTCACTTTGCAGCCCCAGGGCCTGAGGATCGAGTCCCAGTCCTGGCCCATGTGGACCCATATGCTAAACTGGGATGTGTTTCCCAAGCAGGAGGCCTCCAGTTTGGTTCTCTCCAAGGCAAGCTTCCCATACAGGAGGCCTCCAATTCAGGTCCCGGATTGAGGGGCCATGCCCCCCATGCAGGAGGCCCCTAGCCTGGTTTCTGTCCTGCATGGTCCTCCCACCCACTTGTGTGAAATAAAACCATGTCAAAAACTGATGACATACAACTGTAGAGACTGCTCTGGGCCCTACCTCTTCTCTCTGTCTCTCTGTCAAAACTATAAAATAAATCTAAAACAAAAAATAAATTTAGTAAAATGTTAACTTAAGAAACTACCCTCTCCAAACCTGTTGCAGGGTAATGTGTTTTGTTTTTACTTATTCTCTTCAATTGTACTTAAAAGTAGCTCTATGTAGATCCCACACACAGCCATCTATTTTTAACCCCAAGGCAGTTTATTAGAATACTGTAGATCATTCTTTGGCACCAGTACCTGTCCCTCACATAATGTGATATGAGCTTCTCTCATCTTCTTTGCCCAAATGAAAACAAGGCAACTGTTGTTCACATTTTCTCCGAGACCATCTGTCATCCCCCTCATCTCCCTGTCACCCCCTAATTTATACTCTTTGTATTTATAAGAAAAAGAATGAGGAGGCGAGAATTACACAATTTTACTTAAGGGAAAGCAATCTTGAAGCTTTTGTATGTACCCCACCCCCACCCCCAACATGATTTGCGTGGTTTGTGTGACTGTTGTTTGCCTCCTCTTATTAGCAGCAGTTAAGCTCAGTTCAGTGGTCACACTGGTGAAGGCACAGGGACCTAGGTGCCGTCAGCTATGGCTGAGCAGTGGATTCCGAGCTGACTTTATATTGCAGGGCATGAAAAAGAGGAAAATTGTCACATTTGGCAAGATGGAGTTTTGTTGAGATTCCCCCCCCCCCCCAGTGAGACAAAGAAAGCAGTGTTCTTAGAGCCTCCTGAATGCTCTTGAATGCTCTCTTTAAGGCTTACCGCTGTACAGCTATTTTGTAAAATGCAGAGAAATAGGGATTGCTCATGTTCGAAGTTGGCTGGAGGCTGCCTAGACACCCAACCAGCCTGCACTTTCTCGGTGAGAATGATTAACCTGCAGATACCAGAGCCTGTAAAGAAAGAATAGAGGAGATGGCAGTGAAGAGGTAAATTAGGCCAAGTAGTAGTACCAAACCTCACTCCCACTTACTTACTGTTTATTCATTCATCAAATATGTGTTTTGAGTACCTACTTTATACCAAGCTTGCATTATAAAGAATGAATTAGCGGACAAAGCTGATTTAAAAAATATCTGTCTCCCTGATTTGACATTTTGTGGGGGGAAATACAACAGATTATAAACATTACACATCAAGTGTAATAAAGTATGTTTGAGAGTATCAGTTATTACCAAAACAAATAGGACAAGATAAAGCAAATCAAGAGGGCTAAGGGAACATTTGTCTTTTTAAATGGTGCTCCACTGAAAAAGTGACAGCTCAGGCAAGGGCTGAACCAGGAGAGAAAAGGAACTATGTGGCTGTTTGCAGGAAGATGATCCCATGACGAGGAGCAGGTAGTGCAAAGGCCCTGAGAAGGGACATTGGCTATAATGATGAAGAATTAAGGAGAACAGGGTATCTGGAGTAGGCTGAGCCAGGAATGTTGTAGAAAAAGAAGTAAAATAAATAACAGACCAGGAGTGAGGGCAGATTTTGTAGGGTCTTATGGGCATTGGAAGGACTTGGGCTTTCACTCTAACAGTAATGGGGAGCCACTGAAAAACTTGAGTGGCATGAGATAAGATGACTTAGGTATTTATACAACTATGTGCTTGCCATGTTGAAAATAGTCTATGGGGAGATGGAATTAGATTTTAGTCACTAAGGCACTGAAAAACGTGGGGTCTCATGCAATCTTTTTAGCAAAATGGGTTTTTTTGTTTATTTGTTTGTTTGTTTTACCCATTTATGGATGAGGAACCTGAAGCACAGAGAGATGTAGCAATTGAGCAAGGCCACATGCTAGCAAATGATAGATCCAAGATTTAAACCCTGAAGAAAGCAATAATGTGTGTCTGCCAAGTCCTGCAGCAATATTGATTCTTGTTTAATTGCACTAATGCTTGGGGTTACTAATGGGATCTTAAGTGTGTCAGAGAACAGTACATGGACTTCTGGGCATTATTACCTGAACTAATTTCCAGACCATATACAACCGATCTGATTGAAAGCCTGGACCAAAACTGCAGGAACTTTAAATAGATAATCAACTAGTCTCCTATTTAAAGAAGAAAGAGCCCTCCATCTCTTTTCTCATAGATGCGTCTATAAATCGCCTTGCACCATGGCTTCATGGTTCCTGTATCACTGATGAGGTACAATGTTTGTTACCTTACAAATAATTGCTGATTTGCTATCTTACCAATTTCCTGATACAAATTCCATCCTTCTTCTAAAACATATAGTATTTTTCCAAAGCAAAGGTTTGGAAAAATTATCCAACTAAATAAAAGCAAATACCACACACAGTGTTGATCAGTAGTTTTCAGTGAAGTTTCCCTGCATCAATTTTAACATACAAAATCTCTGCCTTTAGTAAAGATATACACATAAAACCATGTAGCAATAAAATTAGTAATGGTTAAATAATATACACTAATAACTGAAACCTAAAGTTTGGTACTTACCCTAAAATGAAATAGTTGAAAAAAATGAATGAACTATGAGGAGTTTCCACTTAACAGGGATGACCCTCAATTTGGGAAGGATGAGAAAGAGAAAATATGGGGAAAATAATCTCTGCTGTAAATTCAATTAATTATAAATATTACAATTACTTTAGGAGGTAATTTAGAGGATATTTTTAATTTGCCAAATTATCTTTTCATTTTCAGACATTAGTATTCAAACTGTTTAAATTTCAGACTTCCTTAATATAATTATTGGGTATTGAATATGATTTTTCTGGTGTCAGATTTGACGAGGATATTGTCTTTGACATTTATCCAGAATCAAATGACTCAGACAAAATATAGGCTCATGACATTCTCTTCCAGTAAAAGTCAAGTTTCAAATGTTGCCATAGCATTCAAATTAACTGAATCTTTTTTTTTTAAGATTATTTTTATTGTTTTTAATATATTTTTATTTATTTATTTTTATTTTTGACAGAGAGAGAGATACAGAGACAGAGAGAGAGAGCTGAACTGGGGGAGCTCCCAGTTCAGCATATGGTTCCGCACGGGCCGGGGCTGGGATTTGATCCCCGGTCCTCGGCGCTGCAAAGTGAGCGCCTAACCCACTGAGCCATCCCGGCTTCCCCTAAATTACCGTAACTGAATCTTAGAAATGTTAAAGTTTCACCTGAAGGAGGAAAATCCAGGTTTGTTTATTTTGTTTTGTTTTGTTTTTACTATATGAGGCTCACAACCTATATTCATTCACGACTATGTGGAATGGTCTGTTCATGTGATGTGAAGGAGAACACTTCACAAATTATATGCCTACTCACTGTGTTGTATGCCTGAAAAGAATACAAATTAATGTTGAATGCCAATTATTACTTAAAAGTATATATAGTCATGAAATGTAGAGTACAGCACACAGAATATAATGAATGATATTGTAACAGCCACGCAAGGCATCAAATGGAAAACAGACCTGCTGGGCTTATCACTACATAAGGACTATAAATGTCTAAGCATTATGTTCTCTTGTATGCATAAAACTAAAAAAATAAATAAATTTAAAAAATAGTAGCATCCAAATATTTGGCCTCACATGGACAAGACATCTGTATAATGATTTATTAAGAAAATAAATCTGAATGTATGGATGTAAAGAGTAGTTCCTGTTCTTTGGTTATAAATGTGACCTTGAAGTCTTTAGGGAAAAGTTCCTCATGAGAAGAAATCTCATTAAACTTTTAGTGTGACCTATTTTAAGCTTGACTGGAAAATACATACTTGTTCCATTTGAAACCAGGAAGAGAGCAAGTCAACATCCTTTGTAGCCAAGTCAATATAAAAAGTGTCTATTTATAGGTAGGTGCCATAAGGGTCCATAGGAAGATTGACGATTCTCAATTTACAGCATCTGAATGGAAACACATTTCTATGTGAGATTTGTTCTATAGGTCCCATTACTTTATAGTCACATTACATCTGTGTTTGTGTGTATATGCATATTACTAAATGATGTTATCAAATCATTTTCTAAAATTCAAACATTGGTATTTTGTCCAAATTCTGTAAACTTTCTGGGACACTTTTGGTTGTTTTATTTGTATTGCACTTTGGAGATGGGTCTCAGCCATTTATCCACCCCAATTTATTGTTTATATTTTGTCCTGGTTTTTTATTGATTCAGTTACAAGCAGTTGTTTTTAGGTATGCTTCTATATTCAGCAATGTGATTCATCTTTCAAAACTATTTTACAGAGACCAGTGCTATTGGACTCTTGAGTTCTGATATTATAGTGTTTTGTTAACACAAAGACAATAAATAACTAGCTCTTGAAATTAACTGAAATTATGGCAGATGTACCTGTGTTTGATTGACTCTCATCAAAATGCTGAGAAGCTCTAATGTGGGAGTGGTTTGGCTTTCTCTGACTGAGGTATCTAATTCATTTTATTTGTCAGAAACACATTGTAACTCTACAGAAATAAAATTGTTTTCTTTGTTTCACTACAAATACACCCAACACATACATACACACATGTGCCATATATAAGGGAAATAATTATGTAAGAAAAGCATATGTGTGTGTGTATTCTGTCATCTGCCCATCTATCATCTATTTATCTATTATAGATCTACATTTATGATCATCTATTTCCATTTATCTATCTTATCTATAGTCTGTCTATCTCTACATCTATCGATCTCTAATTTTTATGTCTACATATGGATACTATATAATCAGACCTGATTCTAGAATATGTCTAGATATAGAGAGATGATAGATAGATAAATTTGAGTTAGATCATTTCTTTTTTTCTGAGAAAAAAATACAGATTTCTTAAAATTCAGGAAATACAGTTCTGTCTTTCTAAGTGAGTGCGCCCATCTCATTTTACCTGTTGAATCCAGGTATCAGGTTGCTAACATAAATCTGTCTATCTCAAAGACTATGGTATAGGTTCCTTCAAAGGAAAAGACATATTTAAATACACATTATCTTATTTCTGTGCATTAATTTAAAATAAATTTGGCATTTGCCAACAACTATCTTCCTCTCCCTATTGCTACCTTATGGCAATGTCCTTGAGATCACAAAGTCCACAAAAGGCTTGGGGGTAGAACAATAAGTAAAATCATATTATATCCACTTTACTACCTACACCTAGAAGCTCTAATAAAGAACATAGTACACAGTGAAATATAGACCCTCCATTATTCTAGTAATGATTGGCTTGCATTTTGGCAAATAGTTCTCAAATTTTTGTTTCATTGCACTGTGTGCCTTAACAAGTTCACAAAACAAGGATCATTGGCAACCAGTTAGCTTTTTTAATAGGTAGCCTCTAAATATCTGTGGTGTTAAACTATAGAAATTCAACAGATTTTATGTTCTGGTAATACTCTTTCAACATGGTGATTATTCAACCATCTGGTTTCCCTTAATAATTCCAATCCAAAAAAAGCTGAATTTTTTAAGGGTACAAGCTTTTGATAATTCAGAAATTTATCTATAAACATGTATTAGGGCACTTGAGATGGGTATGAGGAATAAAAATTACAGACAACAAGTACTCAGTATACATTAAAACAGCAATAACAAAAATCATACTAGTCCATAATCAAATCAGGTTTTGATGGGCCTAAACTAACACAACTGATTACCATATCATAGAATAGCAGAAAGTTTATTAACTTGTTGGACTCTAATTGAGAAGCTAGATAGAAGCTGGCAGGCAGAGTAGCAATTTTGGGACACATAGAACCACATGAGGCAGTGGGCCATTGGTTCATATTTCTAATTGCATATAGCCAGAATTGTATTTAAGAGTAAGAACAGATCCCCCAACCTATGCATGTCTCAGCAAACACACTTTCCTCTGGAAAACAGCAAACAACAGCTTCTGATATAACAGACCTTTTTGTTTGCCTTTGTTTGTTTTTGTGTTTTTGTTTGTTTATTTATTTTGTTTTAGGAACAACTTCTACTTATTTTAATGTAAGGAAAGAAAGTCCAAATACTTACGAGTAAATGATACAAAGAAACAATGGGAAGTGAATTATTTTTCTCATATTTCTAAGTTGAACATACATGCTCATTTAGGAGACTATCAATGTATTCTCTATGAAATACAACATTGCATTTACTTCATCTTCAGAAGAAATATAGGAAAAATTATTTAGAAAACAATGTTCTTGCCCATAAGGAGATGAACTACTGAATCTTGGGTGTATTGTGGAGGTGTGTAAAAGACAGTTGTAGGTGATTTTTAACTAGTCTTACCCCATTTAGAGAGCATTCTAAAGCTGAATATGTACAGTGTGAAGGGATTCAAAATGCAGAGTGGGTTAGTCACCTTCACTGTGACTTTCTTGCTATTTCCCTTTCATTTGGTTTCTTTACAGCAAAATGATGCTTGGGTGGAAGGCAGAATATAAAGATAGCCACAGAAATCATCAGGAGATTAAACAAATTTTATCAGGAAAGAATCTCTGGTTGTCTAAGTGTCAACAGCTTTTCTTTACGACAGGCTTTCCGGTAGCGTGTTCATAATAGAATTATTCTCCATCACAATTCCCACTGCTTTATTTACACCTATGAACAAAAAAACCTAGAATTGATTTCAACATGTTGCATTTGCCTTCTTTGACATCCCCACATCTACAATCCAAGAAAATGTACTTGCTTAATCATCTTTTATGTTCCTTCCTAGAAGCACAAATTTGACAATGAACTAAATTTAGAAGCACTGTTGAAAACACTACACTATTGACTCTTGAGTAACATTTGTTTGAACTGTACAGGTCTACTTATATGTGAATTTTTTTTTTTTTTAATAAACACAGTTGACCCTGTATCCCCAGGGTTTTGCATCCCAGATTCAACCAACTGTAAACTGAAACAGTATTTTCAATCTGCAGTTGAGAATCCATGTATGTGGAGAGCCTACTTTATATTTTTGATAGCTCAGGGGCAGTCTGCACCCTTAACCCTGCACTGTTGAAGGGTCAACTGTACTGCTTTTTGTTTAAAAAAAAAATTATGTATGTATATATATATTGTGTATGTGTGTGTTGTCAGTAGAATAATGGCCCCTTTAAAGATGTTTATTTCCTAATTCATGGAACCTGTCAGTATGACGACAAAAAGAATTTGCAGGTGTGATTAAATTAAGAATCTTGAGGTGGGGAGATTATCCTGGATTATCTGGGTAGCCACAATATAATCACAGGAGTCCTTAAGAGTTGACAACCTTTCCTGGCTATGATTAGAAGGACGTATGACTATGGAGAATGGTCAAAGAAATGCAATGTTGTAGGCCTTAAGGATGGAGGAAGGGAGCCATAGATTGTAAAATATCAGTGACAAGAAAATACACTTTCCTCTGAAGCAAGCTCATCCAACTCACAGCCTGCAGGCTGCCTGTCCCAAAGACAGCCCAACACAAATTTTTAAACTTTCTTAAAACACTACCTATGTAATTTTTACCATCCCATGTCACCCCAATAAATAATAGTTTAAAAAAATGAGATTTTTTTTTTTTACAAATTGGTTTTTAAGCTCATCAGCTATCATCAGTTTTAGCATATTTTATGTGTGACCCATGACAATTCATCTTCCAACGTGGCCCAAAAGAAGTCAAAAGGTTGGACACCCCTGATCTAGAGCCTCCAGAAAGAAATGTAGCTCTACTGATACCCAGATTTTCATCTAATAAGACCCATATCAGACTTCTAACCTTCTAATACTTTTAAGCCATCAGATACATGATAATTTGTTATGGCACCAATATAAAACTAATACAGTGTCTAAGAGAACTATCTTTAATAGGTTATCAGTGACAATTTCCAATGCCCTTCCACTAAGTCCTCATTTGTATATCTCCTTACTTACCCCACTCACTATACATGGGGATGGAAAAATATCTTCATCTACCCACATAAGCTGAAAAGCTAAGGGCTTCCCTTTGAATGTATGAAGTAACTTAAACATTTCTTTTAACAACTTCCATTTTTAAAGTTTTATAATTCTTCTTACCCTAAAATATTCCATCTCATTCCATTTTATTCTATTGTTTCAATTCAGACCAGGGAGGAGAAGAGTGGTTGTCTCAAAAACTCAAACTCAAAAACTAACATGTCAAAAGACACGTTTCAAATGCATGTGGAATATTCTCTGAGATAGATAGTATACCTGACCATAAAATAACTGTCAATCTATGTGCTTTCTGATTGCCATGGAATTAAATTAGAAATCAATAACAGAAAAGATACCTAGAATACCATCTAATATTTAGTAGTCAAATAATTCACTTTAAATAACCCACATATCAAAGAAGAAATCACAGGGTAATTAAAAAGAATTGAACTAAGTGAAGATGTAAACAAAGGATATTAACATTTGTGTGATAAAGTTAATGCTATATTTTAAGATAAATTTATGCCATTGAATGTTTCCTTGGAGAAAAATAAAACAAAACAAAACCCTTAAATTAATTATTTAGTTATAGCTTTTTAAGGTAGACTCATAGATAAACATATTTAACTCAAACCAAGCAGAATGAAGAAAGTAAGATAAGAAATTAATCAAATAGAAAAAATATCAATGAAAGCAAAACTGATTCTTGAAAAGATCAACAACAAGAGTGATAAACTCTGACCTGAGAAAAAGACATAAGACAAAATTTACCAATCTCAAGAATAAAATGAAAGCTATCACTATTCTACAGATTCTACAATGAAAAGAATAATAAGAAAATACTATGAACAACTTTTGACAATGAATTTAGTAACTTAGATAAAATGAACAAATTCCTTAAAAGAAAGTACCAAATTCAATTGAAGAAGAAATAGATAACCGGAATAGTCCTATTGCTACTAAATAAGTATAATTAATAAGTCAAACAAACAAAAACTTTCTACAAAAAAAAAATATCCAGCAGCAGTTGACTTTACTGGTAATTCCTACCAAAAAAAATTTAAGGAGGAAACAACAGTATTTCTAAACAAATGCTTCAAAAAGAAAATGAAAGAGAGCACTTCTCAAATTATTTATAAGCCAGCATTACCCTGAGAAAGACATTACAATAAAATTATAGATATAAAGAAAAACAAACTTAAGAAAACATAATCAAATTGAGTGCTGAAAAATACAATGATAATATAAAATTATCAAATGTGGTTTATCTCAGAAATACAAAATTAAGTATTTGAAAAATCAACTAATATAGTTCACCATACTAATAAGGTGGAAGTAAAAATCATATGATTATTTCAATAAATACACAAAAAGCATTTGATAAATTCAACATCCACTCTAGGAATTGAGAATTTTCTCAACCTAATAAAGTAGATGTATGAAAAATCTAGAGCTAACATTATTCTCAGAGGTGAATAAGTAATAAACTATATGTTTTCCACCATAACTGATAAGACAGGTATCCACTCCTACTATTTCTTTTTAACTTTGTACTGGGGCTCTGGCCAAGACAAAAAGGAAAAAAGATAAAATGATAGGCATGCAGATTTTAAAGAAAAAACAAATCTCTGTTTATATACAAAGAACATGATCATCCACTAAACAATAGCTACTAAAACTGAGAAGTGAGTTTAGCTATCATCAGAGGTAAGCTCTGTATACAAGTCAGTTGCAATTTTATATACTAGCAATGAAAAATTGAAAATTAAAAAGAACATACATAATAGCAAGTTAATCTAAAGGTTTAGGGAAAGCTTTAAAAAAAAAACATGTGCAATACCTTTATCTTACAATTATAAAATATTGCTGACAGAAACTAAACAAGAGTTAAACCAGTCAAGACATACTCATAGACTGTGTTTATGGATTAGAAATCTCTATATTAAGATGTCAATTCTTCCTACAGTGACATAAAGTTAAAAAAAAATCCTAATTAACCTTGTAAGATATTTTTGTATCAATTAATGACAACCTAACTTTTAAATTTACATACTAATACAAAGCAAATAGAAGAACCAAAAATGTTTTTAATGAGGAAGGGCAAAATTGGATGACATGCAATATTTGATTTCGGAAGTTATGATAGATAAACTACCGTAATCAAGACCATGCAGTATTGACATAGGATAGATATAGAGATCAATGGAGCAGAATAACTAATTCAAACATTGACCCACACATATATGGTCATTTGATTTTTGACAATGTTGCCCAAGTAAATCAATAAGGAGAGGATAGCTTTTTAATAAATGATATTGAAACAATTGGATATTTACATTAATTAATATATGTACAAAAATTAAATCAAAATGGATCATAGGTCAAAACATTAAATTCAAAACTAAAAAATTTCTAAAATATATAGAGAAATATAGTTTTGATATTTGGTTAGGCAAAAAATTTATTTGATACCACAAACCATAAGAAAAGAAAATTTGATTTTATATATGGAGGAGGGAGTTGTATTTTTTCCGTATTTCTAGCACTGAAGAAAAGAGAAGTATCAAAATTCATTAAGATTTTGGAAAATAAATATTTAAAATATAACCAACCTGAAGCACCCATTTGGAATTTAACCATCAATATGAAGGTCTAATATTTTATGTCTTTATCTTATGGTTTTATTTTTACTTGTGTATATAACTTTATTCTCAACTAGGTACAGACTCCTTGAGAGTCATCTTTGATGCATCTTGCTAACGTGATTTACTAGATGAAGAAGTATGCAAGTGGGCTAACTGGCATTTATCTATTATTTTATTACATAATATCTCTCAGGAAAGAGTAGATCACTGAAAAGACAGGAAGAGAGGGATGGAGGTTTCAGCAATAGATAGGATATGTGAGGAAAATGTAAGAACATAGTGTTCCACCATTTGTTCAAAATAGTAATGACCTGGCCCAATGTTCAGCCTCTATCTGAACTATCTGGCTTCTCACACTATAGCAACCCAGGGTTATAAAATATACTTAAAGGAATACTGAAACTTTTGAAGATAGTGATATGTCTTTTTGTTCACATGCACAACTTTTATTTTCTTTCTCCTATTTCTGTTCTAGTCCTTTACCATTATCTTCAGATGTTAGTTGTTTATATATAAACATTTTGTCAATGATCTTAAGACTGACAAATTTCTTTGTATTAACAATTGATTATTAACTTTGGTGTTATAAGGACAATAGAGAGAATGCCAAATTAGAAAAAAAAGAACTAATATTTACTGAACTCCAACCTCATACAATATCATTTATAAGCTTTATCTTGCTTAGTTTTCAAAAATATCTCAGAAAAACTAATAATTTAGGTATTAATGATGAGGAAATTGAGCCTCAGTGGTAGCTTAGACTGTCTCACGAGGTTCCAGTTAAGATGTCAACCACGGTTGCAGGTTAGTTTAGGTCCTCCGCTCAGGGTCTGTTCTGAAAACTAAGCTGTCGATCGGGCTGTGTTCTTATCTTGAGCTCAGGGTGCTTCTCCAAGCTACACAGGTTGTTTGCCAAGACCAGCTTCTTATGACTATAGGAAGGATGTCCCTGTCTTCTTGCTGGATGCCAGCCAGGCATTTCTCTCAGCCCTTAGAGGTTGTCCTCATATCCTAGTGATGTGGCCCTCTTATAACACAACAACTTGCTCCTTCAAAGGCAGCAGCAGAATCTCTCACCAGTCTACTATTGTTTCCAGGGTCAGGTGCCACTTTACTGCCTCCAAAAATTAAGACACGTGGTTGGTGGAAAGAAAAGTAAATTTATTAAAAATTTCGGCATTCTGGGAGAATGGTAGACTCCTGTCCAAAGGCCATCTCTCCATTTCCTTCATGGCCAAAAAATGTTATAGACATCTGATAAGACACAGAACAAAGTAAAGGGGGAGGTGACCCAGCAATTCCTGATTGATTTGGGGGAAAAAAAAAAGGCATTTTTTAGTGGTTTCAGGGATCAGGGTGGATCTTATGCACATGTTGAAAAGACTTCTTTGAAGTCGATGTAAACAGTCTTTGAAATTGGTATGTACTGTAAACAGAACCTGGTATGCATAGTAAACAAAATCACTGAAACTGCATTAAGGAGGGAAACAAAGGAAAAAATGTTTTAAAAGGTTTTAAGCTAAATTATATTATTGACTCAAACTGAATTTAGGCTGTTAGATCTTGAAAATAGAGTACCCAGTGTCACCCTTTCATTATGACAGTCTTAAATCACATAATGCAGTCATAGGGATAGCTATCCCTTAATGTTTTTAATATAATCTTTGGTCATGAGAGTAATAGCCAATCCTATTCCCGTGTCCTGCCCATACACAAATGGAGGGGATTATACAAGACGTGTATACCAGGAGTGGGAGGCTTGGGGGAAAGCTTAGAATTCTGTACACCACATTCCATTGACTCTCCACTGACAACGACATGGCAGCTGGTTTCTCCCAGATCAAGCAATCCAGGAGGAAGCTTTAACACCATGTATGACCAAGTCTCACAAGCCCTGTCTTGTTACTTCAGACACATTGTTTTTTTAGAAATCAGTCACTGAGTTTGTCCTACTCTCAAGGACAGAACAAATAGGCTTCAGCTTTTGAGGGGAGCTTGTAAAAATATATAAGGATGTATTTTAAAACCACCCCAGATGGCACTTAAATATTTTAGCTCTTTGTCTCATCATCTACAAAAAGGAAGGTTTTAAGACAGTTGGCTACTAAGATTCTCGAAGTGTATGTGTATGCATGTTTACATATTTGGGTTTAAAGTAGCTTCATTCTTGTGCCTCTAACAGAAATATTTTTTGTTGAGGGGATGGCACTCTCTAAGAAAAACATATATTTGGTTAGAAACCAATTGATTTTATATTAATGTATTTTCCTTCAAAGTGATGAATTTTTCTGATTTCTGTAATTTCATTAATAGATAAGACCTCGTATTAATTATTTAAATGTGTGCACTTAGGGGTAGAGGACAATTTTCACAACATACTTTGCAACATTTCAAATTGTTGTTCCTTTTTCCTTTGCAGAAATAATCTTCTAAAATAATGGTTTATGTTAAGTTCGTCTACCTTTGTGAAAGAAAAGGGAAAGAGTCAAAACAAAAAAAATATTTTAGTCATCCTGACCACCCTGGCATTCAGAGAAATATAATAATCCACGTCCACTTTTCCCATCAAGAAATGTCTGTGGTTTATGGCATGTATTTCAGACCCATTACCTCATGGATTTAGTGGGTCATGGATTACCCAGAATATATTTCAGGAACATTACCTCATGAAGAAAACATTTTTATTATTAGACACCCATATTTCTGAAACATAACCTTTGCTACATAGTGGCTACATGAGGCTGATTAGGAATATATATTAATAAAAGGCCTTGATCATAAAGATACCTGATCTCAGACAAAAAAGTTTCTTGTGGAGGGCCAAATGAGCTAACACTATTTCACTTTGACATTTTGTGAATTAAATGCTATGCAATTGAAGAGTATATTTGCCAGAGGAAAATGCTCCATTAGAGAAATCTACAGCCACTTTTTTCTCCTTTTCAGTTTCTAAAGCAGGCCAACCAAACCTGAAGGGTGAAAATCCAGTCACTTCCCCAGGGTGTCACTAACCCAGGGATACTAAAAGTCATGGTGGCACAAAACTATCACAAGAAACATAACGGACTCCAGAAAAAAATTGGATGAAAATTGATGAAAATTTTATTGAAGATAGGCATGGTCATCTGGTGATGTTCTAATCTTTAAACAATTTACTATTTGCCAGAACTTATACTCAATACTTTATCTAAATGAGCATAATCCTTATTATAAATTTACTATGAATATAAAATGCGACTGATACATGAAAATGAGAAAGAACAATATAGAGAAAAAGACAGAGAGAGAGAAATAGTAATTTACGCAATAAAGATTGTCTCCAAAGCTTATTCAGTGATGCCTTGGAATTCAAACTTAATCTTTCCCAGAACCCTGCTTGAGTTCCAAAATGTTCGAGTTCCAAAATGTTCGGGTTCCAAGACGAGTGAGCATTCACATAAAGCTACAGGCCATACAGTCAAGATGTCCCATGCAGACAATGTGTTGGCATTCTGATTCCAAAGCAGCGTTCAGATTCTGAGCCAAAATTTGCTTGACTTTTTCATTCAGATTCCAAGTTGTTCAAGTTTTGGGGCATTTGAACTCCAAGGTATCACTGTACTTTTAAAAATAGCACTGGTGACATCTGATGACTCAGCTGCTACTGAGAAATTCTTATTTAGTCCAGGTAATTCGTAACTTCTGACTTACTAAGTGGAACATCTAAGGTGTGACGTAGCCATCAATAGAACACCCCTGTCTTCTGATAACATTTTGCCTCTGTCCTAAAGAAATCCACTGAAACAATAAAGAATGTCTGTTCAAGACAATATTTTAGTAGCCAGATTTTTTTTTTCTTCAAAAACATTACATATAAGCAAATCCCCTTTCTAATGATTAACATGTATCCCCCCCCCCTCCCCTCACCCTATAGACAGGTGTATGACTTGAATGCCATAGCTCTGGACTGTGTTGAATGGGATAACAATAGGTCAGGTTCTGGACTTTTCCACAGATTGGTCAGTCTGGCATCAGGAGATACATGGGGCATGCTCATCTCATGGCAGACAGCAGAAGTACGTGAGCCAAGCCAAACCACACAGGCATACTTAAAGTTTGTATTCACAGCAAAACTGCTCACAGTCTATCGGCCAAAACAACTTGTGATATTGCAAGTTGTAAGGTATTTGGTCTTCATCCACGGTTCCTGGCTCCTGGCTCCCAAAACCCTGGGAATTTCCTAAGTGTTGACAGTGATAAAAACGTCTTTTTTATGTTAATGAGGTGACTTTTCAACCCCACCCAAGGGTGGGGGCTGGTTTCCAGGAGAAGCAATCTTGTGATTAGAGGTTTGGAACTCTTAGCCTTTCCACCCCTACCCCTGGGGAGGGGAGAAGAGCTGGAGGGTGAATCCGCTGCCAATAGCCAATGCCAGTGATTTAACCATTGTGACTATGTAATTAAGCCTCTGTAACCATCCCAAAAGGCAGGATTTAAATGGCTTACCAGTACTGCTTGGTGAACACAGGGAGGTGTGTGCACCTGGAGAGAGTATGGAAGCTCCACTCCCCTTCTCACATCCCTTACCTTATGTTTCGTATTGGGTCAGGACATCATGAATTATTTCACAATCACAAAAATCATGTGATAAGTTTTTATCCTTGAGGACTCGGAGAATAAATAATTTCCTCCTTATTGAAAAAGCATTGGATTTGAACCCAGGTGTACCCTTCTAAATCTGAGCTTCTACCAAGGAGTCGGCACACTATGGTGGTGATTAGAGTCAGTTGTAATGGTAAAAATAGGCCCATAACGCTCAATTTGGAAATGTGAAACAAATCTTTGCTCTTGGTTTATGATATGTACCCTTTTACTTTCTTTCCTTCATAATACTGGTATACTCCTGATTTTAAAATAAAATAATAATAGGTATGTAGTCCAAACTCATTTCCATCCCTAATATTGGATCATCATCCCTAAAAACCTATCATCCAACTAAGACCTTTGCCAATTTGATTTTGTAGTAAAGACAAGAAAATTCTATTGCAAATCCATCCTGAGGTTTATGACCTGTAACTATTGGCAAGATTTAGGGAGACAAACATAAAATACTTGCTCTGCAGCAAAGCACCCTTCTGAATTGCCTCCATATTTTCTAGAAAAAGCACTAAGGTTTCTTATTTTATACCTGCAGTATATAAAACCATGAGCCCAACTTACATGGTTCAGCACACCAGAACAACGTGTGCTAAAACGTACTGCCTTTACATTGTATCATGTTTGCACTTTTTCCATGGATTAGCATTTATTTTCAATAACTCAGAGAGAAAGCCTCTAATGCCATAGATTGATTTTTTAGAATGCTGATGGAATGAAATAGAAAGTAAATGAACATAGTTTTAGCAGTATCGCTAAAAATTTATCATAAACTCTTCATGAGGACTGTATTTTTGAAACCACTTACATTGTCTCCTTTTCTGAGAGAGAAAAGAAAAAGAAAAAAAGAACACATAAATATTCAGATTTGAGTTTTTAAACCTAGGCTATTGTCATACAATCTCCTGTAATATTTTTTCTTCGTAGAACTATGGTTATTTTTGAACAGTTTTAATAATTTACTTTTATGTTAAATATTATCCTTTGCATATGTTTTAGGCTATGTTCTTTTACTCAAAACCCAAGATTCCATTTTCTACCAGAAAATTTTCTGAAAAACTATAATGAAATATTTCCTTCTGCAAAGACAAGTAGCCCTGACATTGAAGAAGCAGGGTTTCTTCTTCCTGCCTTATGGTAGGTTTTTTTGTTTGTTTGTTTTTTGTTTTTTACATCCTGGGCTCACAAAATGGTGAGGGATATCACAATAACTCTGCTATTGCACAGAGCAGCTACATATGTATATACATTTCCTCATCTTTCCTTCCAAAGCAGATATGTGCAGATTGATTTATGCTCCATTATATTTAGCTGTCACTTTACCCAGAACTGAAAATTAATCATCTCTGAAGAAAAAAAGTGATAGTGGTTAAATAAAGTGCACGACACTGCATTGAAGGGTGGAAATGAAGACCTGCTGGAATTGCCACATGTTATCATAGAAATGTAAGAATATTTTCTATTTGGTTTTCCATAAACAAATTTGGAAGATGGGATTAGTCTTCAGAAGGCATTCTGAGGAAAGCCAGGATGGCTCAGTGGGTTAAGCACTCGCTTTGAAGCCCCGAGGACCAAGGATCTGAATCCCGGCTCCGGCCCAGGCAGACCCACATGCTGAACTGGGGTGTGCTTCCTGAATGTGGTGAGGCCCCCAGTTCAGTTCAAAAATAGAAAAAAAAAAAAAAAAAAAAAGGAGGCATTCTCTACGTGCATCCCTTCTACCTCCTTCAACTCCCAACACACAACCTTTCCTTCCACCTAGTAGACCATTGACACACTGTGTTCCTAACCCTCTTCTGGACAATCTTCATAACAATGGCTGCCAATTCAACCTGGTATCTTGCTACTTAAAATTGTGGAAACAATTGTGTTGACTATTCAATGGTTTCATTTGGTCCCTTGAGTCTCACTCTCCTTCCAAGAAAACCAGCCGATTTTAGCAACCATCGTATGGGAAAGCCCAGGGCTAAGTTGTACCCTGAGAAGTAGCCAACCACCAATGGGCCATGGAAGAAAACATTTTTGTTTCGTCCTGTAATCCTTACCTTCTCCCTAACAGGCTCTTCATTCGGAATGACTAAGTTTGGAAAGAGTTTATGAAGTATTATTTCATTTCATTTTCCATTTCAGTGATTCCTCTTGTAGAGTGCAAATCCTTCCTGGTGTTAACTCTAATCTAACTGACCATATGGAACATGTTTCCCTTCTTATTGAAGAGATCAGGACAGGATACAAAGGCACGTACTAGTTGTCTAGAAATTCTAGGTAAAAAGAGAAAAGATAAAGGAGATAAAGAAAGTAAAAAGGGGGAGGCCCAAGCACCAAAAACAAATCAAATATTTATTTAGGAAAAGCTTTTTTTCTGTGATTTTATGCCTCTGCTCACTTGCTTCAGACCCTCAGTTCTAAATGTTTTTGGAGGGGAAGCCGGGATGGCTCAGTGGGTTAAGCGCTCACTTTGCAGCGCCAGGGACTGGGGATCGAATCCCGGCACCGGCCCGTGCGGAACCATATGCTGAACTGGGAGCTCCCCCAGTTCAGTTCTCTCTCTGTCTGTCTGTCTCTCTCTCTCTCTCTCTCTTTCTCTCTCTCTCTCTGTCAAAAATTAAAAAAAATAAAAAAATATATATATTTATTTAAATGTTTTTGGACATTTCCATATGTATGAACCTTGGCTCTTCAAATATAATGCCATCCAAGAAAAAGCCTAGCCTTCTTCTTTAATACTTATCTTCATAAGGAAATAGAAATTTGTTTACTGTCCTATTTTATTCTTTGCACTGTACAGCACTATGTTAAACATTTACTGACATACACATTTATTTTTAGTATAGTCTTACTACAAAACAAGTGTTTAGTCATTGTCAGTGACCTTGGCTTACGCACAATTAAGCTTTGGAGAAGTAATTGTCTTTTCCCTTTTCCATGGGGTTTACCTCGTAGTTATTGAAACAAAATATGTCATGAGTTTGATGAGGTTCTTTGGTCTCTGAGTGGTCCAATAGGACAGTGAGAGCCCAAGGTGAATTCTGGGAAAGGCTCTTCCTACCTTACGATGTGATGACTTCAACACATTGTCTGGCTAGGGCTGGCCTCCCTGCTCAGCCACTGCCTCTCACCTTTTGCAAATCAATGTCTGTTTTGTCTGGAGAAAAGCAAGCTTCCGAACCTTCAGGGTGAACTCATTCAATTCTGATTCCACCATCACAGACTGAAAATTTGCAGTACTCCATGCTCTTCTAGGCATTTTAATATGCTCAAGCAATTTCACCATTGCAAACCACTCTGAGGTAGACATTATTATACCATTTTACAGTTGGAAGTATGGGAGTTCAGAGAGGTTAAGTGAGTTGGTTAAAATGAAACATCTAGTAAGTGAACCAGACATCAGATTCAGATCCAAATCTACTGATTTCACGTCCAACATTCTTTTCACTTTAAATCACAACTGTTCATCAAAACAGATTCAAGTTGTATCCACTCTTATTTGATTACTCTCATCTGTTTATCATTTTCCAAAAGTTTGGCATTAAAGATGTGGACTAAATCTATCAGATCAGATTTGAAGTGCTGCTTACCACTCTTTGGACAGATGATCTTAGCAAGTGTCCCAGTTCAATTAATAGGCTCTGCCACCAGATTTCAGCTCTATTTGTGTTAAGGTGTACACCTGTTAAAAATAAATCACACTACTATCAAGAGATCAACCTATTACTTTAGTAAAATGTTTCAGGACAGTTCTCTAAAAGAGAGATATACTGTGAACCTGATGAGGTAAGAAAGACATTTATTTTATTTGAACCTGTTTTCTAAACTCGAGTGTACATGCTGGAATATAGCTGATGTAGTACCATCTTAACCTGCCTAATTACATATACCAGTCATATCTGGGTGTGTATTGGCTTTTGAAAGAAACTTTTTTTTCTACACCATTTGCAAATACATTTACTGTAGACAGGGCAGAAAGCATAGTCAATTCTTAGACTTTTGTTGACCCCATAGGAGAGAATAACACAGTACATTGAGTGATGGAATTGGGGGTGAGAGAGAGAGGCAGTGGTAAAATACAGTGCTGACAGGCTGTCTTGATCAAGAATAGTCTCCATGTGTGCCTTGCTGAAACGTCTCAAAGACATTTTTTCCTCTATTCTGAAAGGTGTTAAATATCTCAGAGTGCCAGAAACACATCATTCCCAGCCAATTTTAGTGAATTTTTTTGCCAATATTGCATTTCTTCCTTCCTGCCTGAAGGTATGAAGCTGGGAGTTATGAAAGTTATACATATAAAGAAGGAACACTTATATTTTATTTTTTTAATGTGGCTTACATGCTTTTAAAAATTGCAAGAGATCCCTCATAGACCTTTGCTCATCTTTGTCCACTCCTGGAGGGAGACCACAGTGACCTTTTGGAAGTTGATCATAGACACACTTTATGTCGATCGGTAGACAAGAGTCTTTGTGTATGTGATTTGTAGCCAGCAAAGTTCCTATGGGTGGTTATTTATAGGAGAATTTTGAAGTACAATGGAAGAATAATATTAGGTACTCTGTGAGCAAATTAGGAATGTGAAGTTAGCATTGAGAAGGGATAAAGAAATGCAAGGAGAGATACTGCATACTCTCTCAGTCCATACCTCTTTTCCAAGGCCCCAGAGTACTGGGTTTGGAAAGAAGAACTGAAGTCAATTAAGTTGAGAAGATGGAGTGAAGAGAAGTGTGGAGAGAAAGCTAGAGAAGGCAGAAGGGAACACATACAGGCTCTGAAACTTCCAGAACACAGAAGTAGAAGTTTGTGTCATGCACAGCAACTTTGCTCAAAGGCAAAAAACATAATTACACTATACATTTTGATTATTTCTTTGTCCTGTCTCCTTCTTAACTGTTTCTGTTTTTATGACAAAGCTTTGTTCCTTCTTTTTTCTTTTCTTTTCCCCCACTTTTTGTTTCTTTCTCTCCTTTTTTTTTGGAAAAGACTTGTGTTGTGGCAAATTCCACTCCTTATGCCCTGCCTAGGTGATCCTCATCATCTATCACCTTCTCTGTTGTACTTATGCTCTTGAAATGCTAAGTTACTCACAGCCACCCCTACCCAACGTCCACACACATACACACCATGGTGCCTCATACCCTCATTCCTTTGCTCAGTTTGTTCCTTTGCCAGGATCAGTCTCTCTGTCCAGAAAAACTCTGTTCATTTTTCAAAGTCTTCCCAAGAGATCAAGTGCTCAGAGTAGCCTTCCAGGAATGTCACAGTCCCCTGACCAAATCTTTACTTATACGTGGAATATAAAACTGAATGTGACAAAAAACAAAAACTCATGGACACAGTCAATAGTTTAGTGGTTACCTGAGGGTAAGTGGGAGGAGGGTTGGGGGAGTAGGGAGGGGGCGTCAAATATGTGGTGATGGAAAGAGAACTGACTCTGGGTGGTGAGCACACAATGCAACACACAGATGATGTACTGTAGAATTGTACACCTGGAACCTGTAATTCTTACCAACAAATGTCACCCCAATAAATTTAACAATTAAAAAATGAAAACAGGGGAAAGCCGGGACGGCTCAGCGGGTTGAGTGCTCGCTTTGAGGCCATGAGGACCGAGGATCGAATCCCGGCTCCGGCCCAGGCAGGACCCACGTGCTGAACTGGGGAGTTCCCACAGTTCGGTTCTCTAACTGTCTCTGTCTCTGTCTCTCTCTCTATCTGTCAAAGAGTAGGGTAGAGATGACTATGCACTGAAGACAAAAGGATGGTTTCTCTCTATAAATGTGAAAAGATAAAAAAAAAAAAAAAAAATGAAAACAGAAAAAATATATATATATTGAATTTTACATATAATTTTGCTTATATAAGTTTACAAATATTATGATTTTATATATATATTCTTTATCTTTTTCACACATATCGTTTTCTTTTTTCATTTGATTATGAGCTTCTGAAATCAGGGGCCACATCTGAGCCCATTTTAATTTTTATTGCTAGTGCACAACATAGTGCCTGGTACAACAAAAACTTAAAATGTTTCACTATCTTAATTATATGGAGTAGATCTTTACTGTGGACATATTTTTACTCTTGTGATCACATCTTTAAAAAAATACGGCTTTAATAGCTTGTCATTGCACCTTGGAAAGAGAGCCAGACTTCTTCTGGACCTGTCAGGTAGGTTTACCCCAAGAACAGGGTACTTCAGCTGAAGGCTAAAGGATGTGTCAGTGTTTAGTAGAAAGAAGAGAATTTATGTGGGAAAGAAAGAGAGAGGGGTTGAGGACGAAACTCTCTAAGCAGAAAAAAGGCTATGTGTGAAAGCCCTGGTGGTAAAATGGGAGTGCATCTGAAGAACTGAAAATAAAAATAAACAAAGAATTGTACGAGTGTAGTGTGCAGAGCTAAGACATAAAGCCCTTAAGGAAAAGATTTTCACATCTAAGTTGCTCCTGCCAATGAGTTGCTATTGCCACTTACTTTCACCTTTTGTATTGGTTCCTTGATCTGTCCTATTTCTGGATACAGAGACTGTGAACTTGAACCAAGTCTCTGCTAGCTTACATAGACCTAAGGTGCCCCTTCCTCAAATGAAACGTTTTTAAGTTAGTATTTTATTCATTAACCTCAACAACTCTTTACTGGGGTCACTTTCAACTGTGGAGACAGCCACCCTATGTACTAACAAATCATCTTACCTGCTCATCAAACTTAGGTATTGAGTTGGACAAGCCATGGGTAGTAGTATGCTTTGGGCCTTGCTTATTGACTAGAGGAGATTGGGCTTTGGAAGTGGCAGACAGATGACAGCAGGGAATACTGCTGAGAGTATGTGATGGGACAAGGCAGAGCGATGCCGTGCAATTACTAGTGAGTGTGAGCATGCCCTCTTATGTGTGTGTCTACGTGTGTGACCATGAGTCTCAGCATGGGTTTATACAAGAGGAACTTCTCTCCTTCCTTTTCAGACCTTGGTTGTGATGTTCAGAATCTCCAGGTCCTACACCCACTGCCACTCAGTTCACTCTGTGTCTATAATGTAAATGACTCTGTCTCTCTCTCTTGTGTCTTAGACACCAGGAACATCCATTTGTTGTGACCTGGACTTGACCTCTGGTCTCTACTTCCATTGTCTGGTTCCTGGAATTGCACTAGCCTTTTTTTTTTTTTTTTTTTGGCTCCTTAATAATTTCTGTCTTGATTTTCTGCCCATTCATTTTTGATCATTCTTTTTCAAACTGTACAAGTGTTCGTGCCCTCCCCCCAAACCCAGGTGATCTAAAACACAGACATTTGTTCAGGCCTCACCTTTGGGTGCCTGGCACTCTGGCCTGGGTAATTGGTTAAACCAGAAATATACCAATGAAGCAAAATACCAGTGTGAATAGCTTCAATTTATCTTTCTCTGAAACTCAGAGTTAATGTGATGTTTGAAGACAGTTTGGGGTACAAGAAGTATTGTAACACTGTACTTCAGTCAGTGTTGGTCAAATTATATTTTACTACCTAGATATCAGTGTGTGCAGCGCACTTGAATAAATTCCCAATCCAGATGCAGAAAAACAGAAACTGCATTTTATGATTTCTTGGAAATGAAAAATGCATGGGCGTGTGAAGGTAGCAAACCCATACTTCATCATATACAACCACTAAGCTTTTGTTGTGGAGGTTTTTCCTAAGCAGATCAGTGGAGTATTTTAACTTCCTACTCAAGAATATTGATTTAAGAAAGGGGGAGAGAGGTTGGTGTTTTTTGTCAGCTCTTTACACTTGAAGAATGATCACTGATGAGCAGTGATTCCACTGAGCCTAACATGTCTCTACTTATTTATATAAGCAAGCCCATTGTCAGAGGTTTGCAGCAGTAGATACAGTCTGCTGTTTTGTTAATCCCTACCATCTCTGCACAATCCAAATCGAGTGAACAGTTTAGATTCTAATTTAATTTTCAGAATTAATCATTAAAAACAAAGGACTTTTACCTAAGTTATACATGAGACTGTATTGTTAGCCAACTTTGTATAAATGTTTGTCAAACTTCCTTGACCTACTCTGATTTAAACTAAATGTGTTTTAACAATACTTCCCCATCAAGGGCTCTAAAAGAAAACCGGCAGAGGTTAGTAAGAGAAAGTGATTATATTAAGGTGTAAATCATGCTACTTGGTAATTTATGTTGATTTGGTTTTAAGAATAGTAATAATTAATGATATAGTCATAAAGGTTTCCTAATTGGTTCTTTGGAAAATGATTTGTTTCTAGAGTATTGTTTTTCTAGAGTTAAACCTATATATAACAAAGATTCGGAAAAACAAACTAATATACAATGTAGAAATAGAAAAATGTCTTAAAAACTCATTTGAATAGGCTGAGTGATTCTGATAAGGCACACATATGACCACCACCTTTTCTTTGGGTTAAGATTAAAAACACCCTGGGAGTGAACAATGGCTTGCCATTTATAATGAAGTGTATCAAAACAATAAGAAACCAAGACAAGTAGTAAAACATGATACTGCTTAACATCACTGTTCCAGAAAAAAAGATAAGCCACAGTGGGAATTTTTCTCCTTGCTTGTATATATCATGTTATATCACACAATAAAAAATCTGCTGTGAATGCAATAATAGAAAAAAGCCATTTAAATCTAGCCATTGTAGGCACATAACAAATGAACCCTTATTGTATCCTACCTTCAAGGTGGTTCAGGAATAATAGTATAGTAAGAGCCTGTCGATACTGATGGCACATCATTTTTCTCCACTTAGAGGGGGAGGAGGGAAAAAAATCTATTTAATAAATGTTTTTTGACAATGTAGTATTTTTATATCATAAGCCTCTTACGCCAGATTGTTCTAGCACAGCACACATATAAATTAGTTGGCCACTATCCTGTGAATTTTGATTTCACAAAAAGCTGATCTGGATTAATCGAGATAAAAAGTGAATTTGCCCTAAGAGAATTGAAGTATAAGTAAATTTATGAAGAGAGTTAACTCTATTCCTTTTGTTCAGACAAGGCTGTCTCTTGTGGAAAACAGCCTGCTTTCAAATTTGGCTTGGCCTGACCAATTGAATCATGGAAACTATTATCTGGGTGGCCTTAGCAAGCTGCTTATATTCTTTGAGACTCAGTTTCCTCATGAATGAGGCAATAACTCATAAGACTGTTGTGAAGCACAGACTTGGCTTATGATACTAACTTACACATTATTCTAATGAAAGCACAGACTACATACAATCTAACAACAAGTAAACATCAGAAGGTAAAACAGATACAGACCGTAGACAGAAAGATAGACAATAAATAAATAGACAGATGATAGATAGATAGATAGATGATAGAAAGATGATAGATGGATAGATAGATAGATAGATAGATAGATAGATAGATAGATGATTGACAGATAAATGAATAAAGGTATAGAGTACATTGGCTGTAGTATTTTTGTTACTGGTTGAAAATACTTAATTCAATTTGAACATTTAACCATAACGTATGCACACAATTCAGGGGTATTATTTTATTAACACACACACACACCTAGTTTTCCATCTCCAATTACCTATTTTTTAAGCCCAAGTTTGCATATATAAGATAAGCTTCCGGAACACACACTTACATTTCAGGAAAGATACGATGTGTTAAAAGCAGCCACCCACTATTTCAATGAAATAGTAATCTTTGGTGAGTCAGAACTCTGTTCAAATCCTTGAGGTTCAAGGGCAAAGCTCCCCAGTGCGAAGTATGGCTTTCAGTGTGTAGGCATTTGTGCAATTTAACTCAAGATGTTTTTCCCTATGACTTTACGTTGATAGAGACTGGTTGAATGTCAGTAAGTATGTGGCATCTACTTGGGCTGTATAAGCAGTGATACATTATCCATATTCATTGTTTACACTCTAAAATACATTAAAAACTGACATTTGAGTCAGTGTTCTTTCTCTGTCTTACTTTCCCTTTATTTATTTCACTTTTCCTGCTCCCTAGTGTCTCAGAACTAGAACATGGCAGTGTTATCTCTTATTGCTTCTCTAAGGGATATCCAATGAACACATTTGAGCACAGGGAATTCAGCCCAAATTCAGTAAATGGAATTTACCGACTAAAGTGACCTTTGAAACTTGGATCATGATTCTTGATGTCATACACAACACAATCAAATGATCTCTTGAGCAAAAATTCTGGCTGTATTTTCTTTTCACCATTTAATTGTCCTTCCAGGGGAAGGTCATGACTCCCAAGGTCTTGCCCATTTTGTTTGTATATGACCACTAGAATTGACCAGAAATGATCTAAGTAATAAATGATTAATATGCTAAAGATGTATATTTTTCCCAACACAAAATGGTGAGTGAGGTGGACAAGACCAAAACCCACACACAGTCTCCTAATTTGTATCCTAAATTTACAACAAAGGCAGTGAAGTCATGAGTAATTTAGAGAAACAATAAAAAAAAATAACCAACAGAATTTGTCTTGGCCCTTTATTAATTTTCACTACTGTTCAATATATCTTTTCTGAAAACAAGGTGTACTTTTGTTTAGATGGTGGCATATATTCAGGAAATGTAAGTCCCCTCTCAGGAAATGTAGGAAGCTTCTGAGTATACATTTCACTCTGGAGCTTAAACAGATGCTAAATCTTAAATAACTGCTTTAAGGAACTCATAATTTCATCAATCTGTCTTAGATTTAAATGTCAAGGCATTTTCATTATGTTAAAGAAAATAAAATGAACTTATATGAACACGAATTTGCTATGTGTTGCTATGTTCCTGGTAGTTGAGGCCACCCAAATATTTTCTACATGAAGAAAGCACTGACATCTAATTTTGACCTGAGAGTGTGTCATTGGATGAATTTATGGGATTAATGAAAGAATTCTCTTCACCAGATTTGACTGCTTGTTCAAGGATTTAAACTTTACAAATAGAAAAATAAGCCTTTTACAAAAATTACAATTCACATGTGTGACTTTGTCTCAACTCTTGTAATTGTCCATATTTCTTGGATTAAATATCAATATTATTAAACATTAATTTTTAGATGCCCTTCATAAATAATAATCTGCATCTTACATACATACTTAATATAGTTCAACTACAAGCTGAACAGAACATGAGAAATGCTCAATAATATCTGTGGATAGTTTTAGAAATATCAACTCCTTTGGAGGTTATAAAGAAAAAGAACATACAGTGTTCCCTCGCCACTTCACGCTTCATGGTTTGCAGCTTCAGTGCTTCGCGGGTTTTCCCAAAATATTCATCCAAAAATAAAAATGAAAAAATACAACCATGTCGGCAGCCACATGGCGGAAAGGAGCGTTGTTTCATGTGGATGCGCGCGAGAGAAGGATCCCTGCATGTCACACAAAGAGATGAGGTGACTCAGAGTCCCGCCCACGGGCTCTCATAAAGGCGCGTGATTAGTTTCCGGGGCGACATCGACCAATGAGAAAATTCCTAGGGGCAAATCCTACTTCGCGGTTTTTCAGCTTTCGCGGAAGGTTCTGGTCCCCATTAACCGCGAAAAACGAGGGATCCCTGTATTCTAAACCATTTGGCATAGAGGTATTCTTCTTTGGCTACAGAAAGAAAGTCCTGATTATGAATCAATTTGATTTTATAGGACAATAAAAATATTTTGATTGCAATATAACTTTCAAAGGAAACTGACAATGAGTCTATATTTGGATTTTAGAATGCTAGGGACTGGATAAGAATGACACTGTTTGGATGTTCTAATATAAACTCTAGAAAGATTACTTATCACTCAATATGATGCCCCATCTTATACATTTATGCTAGCTTTAACTAATTATTGATATAGTCATCAATTATGACTCAGAACCCCCTCTGGCTAGAGAATTGGGAACACAGGGTTTGCAGATCCTTTAGAATTAGAGTTAATGAATGGCCCTCTATCATAAAAGGTCCAAATGTCACACCATGTCATGTGATATGACTTATTTGTCAACTAAAATGAAACTGCAAAAGCACTGAATCCCTTTCAAAGATATTAAATGACCCTTTCTTCTAATTCATGTCGTGTCTGGATGAGACTCCTGAGGAATCGTAGTCAACAAGCAAGAAAACCACATGGGGGATGCTGGGTAAGCTCAGTGGTTGAGCACTTGCCTCACGATTGTGAGGTCCGGACTTTGATTCCCAGTTTCATCCCACACAAACCCATAAGCTGAACTGCAGCACAACTGGTAACCACTGAGACAGCTCAGCAGTGAAGGTTCTTGCCTCTAGTGTGGGAGGCCCCTGGTTCGGTTCCTGCCCCGAGCGGCCCCACATCCACCTGCGTGGAGTGAAACCATGACACAACTAATGATGTACAACTATGGAGACAGCTCTGGGTCCTCCCTCTTTTCTCTCTCTCTCTCTCTCTCTCTCTCTCTTACCTTATCTCAAACAATAGAATAAATCTTAAAATAAAAAAAGAAAAAGAAAATGAAAAGAAAACCACAATGTGGAAGTGAATCAGCTATTTTCATCCCCACCAAAATATTATTTCTTTATAGCTCTTACTGCAAATGAAGTTTTTTAAAAGATTTAGTTTTATTGTTTTTTGACAGAGAGAGACAGAGAGACAGAGAGAAGAGGGAGGGCCCAGAGCAGTCTCCATAGTTGACAGCATTAGTTTTCCATATAGTTTCACTCCACAGGTGGGCACGGGGCTGTGCAGGGCAGGAACTGGGCCGGGAGCCTCCTGCATAGGCCCCGGCAAGAACTGAACTGGGGGCACACCCCAGCTCAGCATATGGGTCCACCTGGGTCAGGGCCTGGATTCAATCGTCGGGCTCCGGGGCTGCAAAGCGCGCGCTTAACTCACTGAGCCATCCTGGCTTCCCCCAAATCAAGTTCTTGATCGTTACCTCTCTTGGGAGCACTGCCTCACACTTAAAATCGAACGCAGATGTCATTCTCTTGGTTTCTTTGAATTTTCAATCATATTCCATAGAATAATTGATACAGTAATTTCATAACGTGCACTATAACATAGAAGTCTTTCACTTTTACAACAGTATTACTTATTGGGATTTTTTTTTTTTTTTATACTTTCCATGTCTACAGCATCAACTTTCTGGTGAATTTTAAAGTCAGTAAACAAAAGGAAAAAATCGATGTTCAGAAAAGGGTTGACTTCAGAATGCATAATATATAAATTTTCTCTTTTCTTTCACTTTGGATATATCATTTAGAGAATGATTGTGAAATGGGGCATCTGTCTAAAATACAAATTAGTAAGCCTAGATTTGACTCAAAAAGTGTTTTGCAAAAGGAAACTCCTCTTTTATGTTGAGGAAAAGAAAATCTCTAAGTTTATCTATAGATACTGTGATTCAATTTCTTGTATGCTGCTATGTGGGGGAGGGGGTGGGAATGGGCACATTGTGACTGTAGCAAAGATGTCTGTATCCTATTCTACAGAACTGAAGAATATGTTAAATTATAGACAGTTTGTAAGGTTTCAAATAGAATTAAGATTTCTAATCACTGACTTGTTGGAAGATTATCATGGATTATTCAGATGGGCCCAATATACTCACCAGAGTACTTAAAATGGAAGAAGACAAAAGAGGTCAGAGTAACTTGGTGTGTGAGAAGAACCCAACCCATGATTGCTGGCCAAAGACTGTGGACAGCCTCTAGAACTTCCAGAAAGAGCAGCAGCCTTGATAACACCTTGATTTTAACCCCATGAGACTTCTGATTTCCGGAGCTATAAGGTACCAAACTCATTCTCTTTTAAGCTGCTAACTTTGTAATAATTTCTTAAAGCACCAACAGGGAAATAATACAGAAGGTTCATACTGTAATGTTGTATAATTGTGTCCTTTTCTATCAAAGCAGCAGGTATCAAACAAGGTGAGGTAATGACACCATAGTGCAGCTGAAGAGAGGAAACAAATAATAAACCCAGAAAAGCTTCCATGTGATCAGTCATCTCCTTGCAATGTTTCTACTTCTTTGCCTCTTTTATAGTGTTAACCATGGCAACAGGTTGGTATCACCTAAGATATGATCTAACTTTAGTTTAATCTAAAAAATATTTGAGCCTCATTACAAAGGTCTTATTTTAATAAGCTTTTCTCTTTATAAAGTCGAAGTATGTGTTTTAATATCTCATTTAACTAAAATAAGATTACATGTCACCCCAAACTCATTCTTTATCACAAATCCATCTACTGAACGGGTGTTTCATATGAATCTGCATTTATTTGCCATTTTCCTTGCAACTATCTTTCACATAAATCCCTTTTTGTTTTAACCAATGTATGAAAAAGCAGAGATCAGTGTTTCTATTTCTAGTTAAATGAATCAGTATAGAATTCTGCATATGATTTATTGTTCTTAGTTTAAATACGTGAAGTCTTAAGAGAGATGAGTTTAGCCTGGAGATTTTGCACTTTTAGTCACTGATAATCTGAATTCTAGAATTGGAGGGAAATTCAGAATTCACTAACTTCTCTTTATGAAGACATCTATGTTAATGTTCTAAACAGAGTTTGCAGTTTCTTTTTTCTTTTTTTTTTTTTTTTTGCCTTTTGCCTTCTCCAGTTCTCCTGGGAAGACACTTTCATAGCACATTCAAATAATGTCAAGGTGTGTTTCAAAATCCATTACACTGTGTTTTGTTTTGTTATGTCTAACCTAAGTCCCTCCTGATCCATTGCAAATCCACTTCCTGTTCTGGTCTTAACAATATGTCACTACTCTACATCTCAATCATCTTCCTTTTTTATACTTAACATTTTCTAAAGTAATCATTATACTCTAATAATAGTTTTGTTCTCTCCAGGATGAACAGAAGCTACAGTGTTTTTCTGAAAGATGTGAGAATTCAACAATTAATCACATTCATTCTTCTCCCTTAAATGCATTCCATATGTCAATTGTGGAACCCAAGCCAGGTCCTGTATCCTAATTCAACAGTGATTCAGTGATTCAGTGACCATTAATGAACTGAATTATTTTAAGACATTTCAGTTGATGTTACCTGTATTATTATCAAATGTCTTAGAATATTACTACATTAAAGACTCATTATCATTCCATGGCCTCCATAGCCTTGTTTAATCACAATTAAGACCAAAGTTTATTTCTACCCAGAAATTCTGTAGTTTATCTATTAAAGGAGAAATACTGGAGGGATTAAAAAGAACAAAGTCGGGGAAGCTGGGGTGGCTCAGTGGATTGAGTGCTCACTTTGCAGCCCTGGGGACTGAGGATCGAATCCCGGCCCTGGCCTATGAGGACCCATATGCTGAACTGGGGAGTGCCCCCAGTTTGGTTCTCACTGAGGTGAGACCCCGGCGCAGTATCTGCCCTGTGCATCTCTGCGCCCACCTGTGGAATGAAATTATGTGGAAAAACCAATAATGTGCAACTATGAAGACTGTTCTGGGCCCTCCCCCTTCTCTCTGTCTCTGTCTCTGTATCTCTCTCTCTCTCTCTTTCTCTCTCTCTCTCTCTGTGTCAAAAACAATAAAAATAAAGCTTAAAAAAAAAGTACAAAGTGGTAGTTACAAAGTAGTCATGGGGATGTAAACTACAGCATAGGGCATATAGTCAATAATGGGAGATCACTTTGTAAATTATATAAATGCCTAATCACTATGCTGTATCCTTGAAACTAATATAAATAAACTAATATAAAATTGAATGTCAACTGTAATTGAAAAAAAAAAGTGTCAAAAAATGAAAGTTTAAACTTTTGTTTTTAAAGAGAAATATTGTTATAGTCCAAAGACTACTGGACTGGGAATAAGGCAACAAGTCACTTCTCTTAGCTGCATCTCTACTTATTCTGTAAAATTAGACACTTTGTACATAGATTTATTGCCCTATGTTCTTCCAACTCCTGCTTCTTAGGTATTTTTAGATTAATTGATATGCATTTATGAACCTCAAGAACAAAAATATATCACCTCTTGCTGTGAAATATACTTAACTTTTTGTCACACAGGAAAATTTTCTAGTCTGTTAAAACTAGTTAAACTACTGGAAGAATCCAAGAAAGCAATTGTCTCATAAACTATCATCCTCTAATGGTTTGCAAAAATTTTCCAGTACTTTTTTAGGGGTAGCAGTTGAAGAAGCAAGCGAATGTCCAATGCTATTATTGTTCTTATAACTTAGAGGTAGGTTTTTAATGTGTTAATTCTTATGTGGGGATGTTTACCTGAACTTCCGTGCATTGTTCAAGGAGATGTGTAATACACATGCACAAATGTTCCAACTGAAAAATTATCTAATTATAAAAAATGTAAATTAACTTACTGTCAGACAAGGTGAAATGCCGGACAAGGTAAGGTTTAGTGATTGTGAGGAACCATTAGGAATAAGAAGAAATATTTAAGATATAATCTTAAAATGAACTAGAGTAAAACAGAACTATTTAGATATTTTAACTGCAATTATATATATATATTAAGCATATCTGCCAAACACGAAAAGAAAAAATAACTAATGAATTATAAGTGGAAAATAACACTTTTCTAATTGCAAATGTCTTTATTCATGTTATATGTTTAAAATTATCGTAGCTTGTATCCTGAAAGCACCTGAACAAATTTCTGAAAAACTAAAGTGGAAAAACAATGCCTGATATTAAATTTAAAAATCTCAGTATATTTATCGCAGCATAAACAATTTTTCCCCTTCAGAATGCTCTACTTTAGCTGTAAATTTGAGGTTAAAGATTATGTCTTGAAATAATCTAAGTTCTATTCCTTTAATATTTTTGATTATATATATTTTCCTTCCTTTTACATTGTTTTTACATATATTCTGTAGACTTTAGAAATGGGGAGAGAGTGGTAGCTTTCAAACAATAGTTAGTATTGGCTCCAGTTTTAACCCAGAACCTAATTCCCTTCAAAGAAAGTTCTTTCTCTCAGCTTTCAAAGGGAAGACCCTGAAAGTGAGTAGGTATAATTAAAGAAGAATGAAATGTTATTAACTATTAAAATTTACTTCCAGCTTACCAGATTTAATTAAATGTTTTTGCACCACTTTAGTTATTTGTATCTAACTTTCAGATTGTCACCATTTATTCTAACAGTTGACAGTCCATTGTCCTAACGTGGACAAAAAGAAACCTTGTGTATTTTTCCTCTGTATTAGAGAATCAAAATATAAAGAAAGCATGTATGCAAATAAGCATTGTTTGCTTCCTTTGACCAATGATGGCTGTATATCTTTTATTCTCATGTAATACCTGATATACCAAGAGCTTCTTTTTTTTTCTTTTCTGTTCTCAAAGTACATTTGTCACAAAAAAATTGGCCCATATGATATATTAACATCCCAGTGATGAAGCAGTTACTGACAAACTCAGAAGACTTTCTTCTAGGAAATATAGTTGAGTAATTGAAGGATGTGATCATATTTTCTCATTCCCAGTTTGCATGGAAATTGTCTCAGGAAAAATGGGTTCGGCTGTAATAGTGCCTGTCAGAATCTTCCCCTGGGAACTGTGGGTTCTCCGAGGCACTCTGATATGTAGGGGGTCATGGAGATGGATCACAGTCAGACCTTGAACTTCAAATTAGTGGACAATGGCTCTGTGGAGATATCAACCAATTTTCTCCCTACAGGAATACTGTGCAGACTGACAGGACAAGAGCATCCATTATTTTTAATTGGGGAGAAAAATGACACAGTTAGAGTGACATACCACATATACACGGCTTAACTTTGTCGTGGGTAAGAAATTTGCTAGCAAAGTGGACTTTCGTTTTGTATTCCATTCCTTTTCACACCAATGGGAAGAGGTGAGGGAGGTATGTTTGAATGTCAGGCAGTCAGTGAGAAGGAGACCGCTGTTTCTCAGCAGAGGTAATTAGGTGGACCTTTTGCAATCTTGAACTAGGTAGTGAAGGCTCCTTCCAGGTAATAGTGCCCTTTGTTCTGTTTTCAAAAGTCAGAGAGCAATGTATGTTCTCAAAAAGGAGCTTTGCCCTCTGTAATTAAATATTTATCACAGCAAGAAGCTAGCAGTGGGATTACGTGCCTCCAATTAGCCACAACAGAGGGTTGTAAGTGACTATAGAACAAGTATCAATATTTTAAAAGGGAAGAGCAGGTCAGAGCTTTGAGGGTGCCAATCTTTCCATCTCTGCATAAGCCAATTATGGAGAATGTTGTTTGTTGGTAAACATTGGCTCTCACTAGCCTTTTACTCTTATTGGCAAGCTTCTGGTGGTGAGTTTCAGTTAGACTAGAACTTAGGTATAAAATAAGGTGACCAGACATCCCGCTTTTGGCGGGACAGTCCCGCTTTTGGCGGGACAGTCCCGATTTTTAACAATTTGTCCCGCGTCCCGCCGCGTTTTAAACAAGTCCCGATTTTTGGAAAGAATGCACGACAAGCTAGGGAATGGCAGGAGATAGACCCAATTTTTAACCAAGAGCCCCCTCCCCTACCCCGGTCAATGGTATGCCGCTTTACCAATGTTAAAATCTGGTCACCTTAGTATAAACGCTCTTGGTTTCCAGATGGTCTTATGAGTAAAGCACAAAAGAAGCCTGCTAAAATGAAACCGATCAACTTCAATGCTACACTATTTAGAGTTCTTGCTCACCCAGAAGAAAAGTTGGCTGAATTTCTAGGAAAATATAAGCTCTTTGAAGGCAAGTATGGCACTCAGCGCTTACATGGACAAGAAGGTTAGATGTAAGCACACAGGAAGGCAACACTATACTCTGCTACCCCGAGTCAAGGGCAATACTCATTTTCAGGAAAACTCTATTCTTCAAGGAGACAAAAATAATATAAACGTGACAAAATTGATTAGGTTGTGCAGCATAACCTTCTAGAAAAGAAGTGGTGGTTTAGTAAAGTTACATTTATATGACATAAGGTTAATAAAAACTTTCATTTTTAAGTAGAAATTCAGACATTTCATACCACACGTTAAAAGTTTTTTAATATAATTTTACAATATAATAACGATATTTGTATGTAGCTCTATCTAGGATGTCATAGTGTATCATCATCCGTAACCATGAGAATAATCTCTTTTACCTTACAAAGATATTCTAAGTGATAAAGGAGACAGTATATGTAATCACAACTAGTACTGTGCCTGATACATAGGCATTTAATACATATTTACTCACTGTTCTCCTTCCCTTAGAACAGACTGCTTGCTTGGATGGTTAGTTCATCACAACTAATATTTTCTATACCAATAGCTACCATAAATAATCTATTTATTTAGCTTGCCTCCTGATTGTCAAAAATCTGGCATGTCAGCTTATAGTGATATAATAAGTCAAAAGATATTTTTTTAATTTTCTGTACATTTGTATATAGTCTTGGGCCTAGATAAGACCGATTCAGATATGAAATTTACATAATAATAATAACAGTAATAATATCTAATTTCAGGCCCTAGTTCCAAATAATGGCTAGAGTTCTGTTCTACATTCTGTTTCCTCACAGTGTAGTTTAAGGTTACTTTTCTTAAGACTCAAAACATGGAACAGTAAAGTGTTAAACAGAGAAAATGTGAAAATTTCAATAAAATCTTTTAGATCATTTCCTTTTATTTTTATTTTAGTATACTTCTCACAAGACAGGTAATGTTATTAAAGTATGCCCCAAAGTGAAAAATTTCCATTTAAAACTATTATGTCTATCTGGTAATCTATGTTAAAATAATTAAGGATCAACTATGTCACTATGAAAATATATTAAAATCTTTAAATAAATATATATACACACATATATATATAATATTAAGTATGTGTGTTAAACGTACATACTAGTTAATGCTAACCTATAATAGTTATTAATTATTCTTAGTTGTTCATATTGTGTCTAAGAAAGGGTCATTTATTCAAGGTGAAGGTCCAAACGCCTAGAGAAAGTTTCTCCAATGTCAGATTAGCTTGTATGACTGCTCTATACCTGTTTACTAATAAATGTTAGTACATTCAGTACAATTTCTAATAAGAGTTCTTGTCTTTATAATGCATTGCCTTCTTTCTTTTGGCCTCGGAGTTTACTAGCATCTACCACAAAACAAAAATAAAAATATAAAAACCAATATTTGCTAAGTAGTCAAAAAAATGTAGATTAATACATAAGGGAGACAAACCATATTTCCTATTTCTTTTGTTATGCTTACTGGTCAACATATTTTTCCTTCTTATTCTGTATAAAGAGCAACATAAATATTATGGTGATGAGGATAAGTTAATATTTGTCCTGTTTAATGGGCTTCACAATGGTTAACATAGTTCCAACAAGCATCCTTGTAAATGTTCACTTGGCAGCTTGGCTCATGAATCAGTCAGTCACTGAGGAAAGGAGGTGGCAGTTTAGCTTAACTGCCGCATTTAGTAAACACTCAAAGAAACAGTAAATGCATTGTCTGATCTGAAATGACTCTTGTTACCAGTCCTGAGTTCATGCGATCCTTGGAACAGTAGATGAAGCTGTAGTTGAGATGCCTTTCAAGAAAGAATGTACAATTTAAATATATTTCACTAAAAACAGTCTTCTAGAAAGCACAGTGTATTCCACTTAACGAACAAGTCCCTACTGATAAAAAAAAAAAAAGAAAATTATCTATGGATAATAGTATTTCACAGAGTATATAAATTGAACCTGAACTGGAAATATTTATCATTCTAAAATGCTGCAGGTTGAAATAAACCTATAATATTTCACATGATCCCTGGTTATTTGAAAATGTGAAAGATTTGTATGACTTACAAGATGAGCTCTTAGGCAGTTTACCTGGAAACAGACTGCAGTGACTGTCAGAAGACCATTTGTATGGCTGCTCCCTCATTCTGTTATGGCTCCTGTCTATCCAGTTCTTTCTGCACACATTTTTTTAAGGCTAGTAACGAAGCATGGATCTAGGAACACAGTCAAAATTATATGAACAAAAGACCAGCTGAAAAAACCTGATAGAATGTGAAGTGCAGAATTTGTTGTGTGTGTTATGGATCTTCTGAGTGGGTGGCCCCGTAATAAGCCATGCAAGACCAGTGTAAGCCTGTTCCCAAAGATCAATGCTATGACTGTGGTCATCCATCATCTCTAACACAGGCAGGATGCAATCAATGGTAATCCATCTCTTTCCCATTGGATAATTGATTTTTTTAAAAATTTGTGGGATTGATCTTTTTTCATTTTAAGAAACTGACATTGCATAATACAGTAGTTTTAAGGATTGGGTGGCGGAGGGAAGCTTGGTTGTTTCAATAAAATTCTAACGGCACTGGATTTAAGCATACACTCCTTTGTGATTAGCCTGGGAAAAATTATGAAGCTATTGTCTTGGCTATTTTTCCTGCGTTTCCATTTTGGTTACTTCCCTCACCTTTAGGACCATATTCATAACTGCTTGTACATGCTTACAAATTTTTCTACTTGTGTCCATTAATTTACATCAAGTTCTTTGCTATTAAAGATATTCCCAATCCTGGGGACTTTCACCTTCACAGATTTCTTTTAAAATTTAAAAGCTTTTGTTATTTCTCAACAACTGTACTTTGGGGAAAATAATAACTAATAAACATATTTTTGAGTGAAGACTGTTAAAAACACACAAATATTATTCTACCTAGCCAGATTTCTAATTCTCTTTTATTTTCAATTTCATATTTTAGCACTTACTATCATGCTTCACAATCATTTTTTCCCCTCAGTCAAGAGATATTAATTTGGTGTCTTCAACGTGGTAGACACTGACTGTTCAGTGCACTGTGTATTCACTATTAAAAAGAAAAGAGGGGAAGCCGGGATGGCTCAGTGGGTTAAGCGTTCACTTTGCAGCGCCGGGGACCGGGGATCGAATCCCAGCCCCGGCCCGTGCGGACCCATATGCTGAACTGGGAGCTCCCCCAGTTCAGTTCTCTCTCTGTCTCTGTATCTCTAATGTATAAATGTATAAATAAATAAACAAAAATATATTAAAAAAGAAAAGAAAAGAAAAGCCATGTTTCTCCCTCAAGGAACATACATTGCAATAAAAAAAAAAACACAAATATAAAAATATATATAAATATCTTCTAGTGTTGATTCATTCTGTAGAATATAAAATAGTCTTATCTCAGTGTGACTGGAGACGGTGCTTGGTAGGTTCACCTTGGAAAGCCTCTTGGTGACATTCTATAAAGGAAATAGAACGGTCTGAGGTTCTATAACGTTCTCTAGGGATTACACGTCACTTCCTTAAAACAATCTCAGGGTTGGTAGTACACCACTTAAAGAAACATGGAAGAGATGGCCAACAGTATGTTTCCATTTACAGCAAGCTTGTCCAACCCACGGTCCGTGGGCTGCAGGCAGCCCAGAATGGCTTTGAAGAAGGTCCTGCACAAATTCATAAACTTTCTCAAAATAAGATTTTTTGGTGATTAAAAAAAAACAAAACTCATTAGCTAGCATTAGCGTTACTATATATTTTATGTGTGGCCCCAAACAATTCTTTTTCCAATGTGACCTGGGGAAGCCAAAAGTTTGGACATCCCTGATTTACAGCATCTCTCCTTTTTACTATCAATATACTTAATTTCACCTCTGTAGGTATCATTAAATCTAGAGTACACTGTTATTATCTTCTATTTAAACTATCAGTTGTCTTTTTTTGTAAATTAAAAGGAGAAACAAGATATACTTTTATGTTTACCATCATGTTTGCCATTTTTACCTTAAATATTCAAGGTCCCATGGAATATTACGGTAGTTTACTTTTCAGCCTGCCACATTTCTCTTAGTATTTTCTTTTAGTGCAGTCTTATAACTGACAAATTCTTTCAGTTTTCATTTATTAGAAAATATCAGGTACAGAATTCTGTATTGACAACATTCTTTTTTTTTTTTTCAAATTTCTGCATTTTTAAGATGTCTTTTCATCATTTTCTGGACTTTGTAGTTTTTAATAAGGAGTTAAGATTTATTCACATTGTTATTCCTATATATGTTAAGTGTCTTTTATTTATGGTTATTTTTTATATTTTCTTTCTCTCTCTCTTTTCTGTTTTGTTTTGTTTTTCTGCTTGGGATTGCTGAGATTATTACATTTGTAGGTGGGTATTTATTAACAAGTCAGAACTATTTTTTTTAAATCATTGGACATATTTATAATAGCTAATTTTTAGTATGGATCTGTTAATTCCAAAGTCTGGGTCATCTTGAAGTCTGCTTTTATTGAATGCTTTTTGTCTTGTAGTCATATTTTCCAACTTTTATGCTATGAAGTTATAGAAAGTCTGCGTTACGTTGTCTTCCTTTCCAAGGTTTGAGTTTTCTTCTGATTAACAGTTAACTAGTGGCTTTTTTCAATCTAGTCAGATGGTTTTTATCCCTTCTTTAACCATATCTCTCTTCATCCTCTTCAATCCTATGCTATAGATCCTACTGTAGACAGTAATCCTTACTGATAAAATTTGCCCTTTTGTGATCTCAACTCAGTGCACAATGTGCTCAGTGTGACATTTCTATTCCGAATGAGCTGAACATTGCAACATATCCTAGCACTATGTGACTTAATATATTTCATTTTCAGTTCCTATACAGTAGTAGCTTCTGCTTTCTGTTAAAACTTTAGAAACTAGAGGCCTCAGTCACAGATATAAGTAGAGTTCCACAAAGACTTTGCCTCAGTCCCCATAGCTCCATTTTCTCTGGTAGCACGCCCCATAAATTCCATGGACCTCCACAATCCTAAACTCTTATTTTGTCCTGCTTAGCTTAAGTGGATGTAGCTTAGTTATAATTGCTTAGTTAGAATTTTGATTTCTGCTTAGACTCCATCTTCCTGTACCATGGTCTTGAAAGTTTCCCAAGGCATAAACTCTTATACTATCCTTTGGGAGAAAAAATTAATAGCTATAGTAGTTGCCATAAGATACATAATTTTCTGAAAACACTTCGAGCTATTCTTCTATTAGCAGTAGGCTTTAAGAAGAAATCTTATAAATATAGGAATATATCTATCAATATCTATCTATCTATCTATCTATCATCTATTTATCTAACATATATCATATGTTTATCTAACATATATCATATCTAACATATATCATAACATATATATCTGTATGTCAGATATATACAGATATATAAATTATATAAATAATATATACATATTGTATATATGTGGATATATATAATACACATCAGATATCTAAATTGCAATATTTTATTTATAAGCAGATAGTGAATAAAGGAAATAAAAGTGTATCAGTCAGGATATCTTGAATTACCTCAAAGGTGTCTCCTTCCTCAGCATAAAGCATAAGTCCTAATGGCTATATTGTGCCATGAAGCTGAATTTACTGCATTGAACAGGCTATTATATTAGCCACATTTGCTTGGACCCATCAGAACACACCTCTGGGACTAAGGGTGGACTCAGTTTCCCTGAAGCATAGGGACTCTATGAGTGAAAAATGATATTTAAAAGTCTGTAAGGTTATTATCAGCAGTGAGGATCCACATGTTTGCATGGCAATTATGTCTAGTACAAAATACTGTAGTTTTGTGTATATCTTCACATTGAAGAACAGAAGAAATAGAAAGCATGCTCCCAATGTTAGGAATGAGGGAGCAAGCACACTACTTTTACTTTATGTATTGAAAATAAATATAATGGTACATAACTATAAAATATTAAGTGCTATTAAACTGAATGTTTCAGTTGTCATATATAAATGCCCATTTATAACCACTATGACTCACAGAAGAGAAAATAATTGTTAATTAAGACAACATTATTATAGGTGTTTCTGAGTTCTTGCAAACAAGTTTAATGTTCTTGCTATTACATAGAAAACACAGTGGCATTTATGTTCCTGCCATTATGGGAATGAATCAATTTTTAGTTATTTTCCTCTTAAGAAAATTACTCTACTGCCCAAAATTGTGGAGTTTACTTCAATTTTATCTCCAGAAGACCAACACAGATTTATCAGGTCAAACAACAAAAGATAGACATAGAGCATTAAGGTAAGACAGATGAAGATTGGCAGTATCAAAGCACATAGAAATTGCTTCTAAGGCACTAAGCAAAACAGTCAGTCAACAAATTATAGACCATTGTAGAAGGAAAGCAAAACATACTCAGAAATGCAATGATGATATATAAACTTCGAACATAATCATTATCAAAGTTTAAGGATTTTATATAAATACAGTAAGAATTGTAACCTGGAAAATTACATACTCCAAGGATGAAAACAAATTGGATAGAACAGTCATGGTCTTGGGACCCTAAGGAATCAAATATTATAGTGTGCTGTTTTAACAAACATAACTTATTCTCAGTATGTTACTCATTCAAATTGAACTGGAGTTTTATAAATTTTTAAGGTGGATTTGATATGGCATGAGTATTTATGCATATAAGCATACGCAAATTTACTCACTTGTAAAAATAATTCATAAAGTGTGAATGAGAAATGGTATTTGAAGGAGAGTTGGGTTGCTATTAGAAGTAAGGGTATGGATATTGGTATGGCAATTATGTCTAGTACAAAATACTGTTAATTTGTGTGTATCTTCACATTGATTAACTGAAGGAGTAGGAAATATGTTCCCAATGCTAGAGGTGAGGAAACAAGCACATTATTGTTACTTTATGTATTAAAAATAAATATAATGATACATAACAATAAAATGTCAAGTATTAATTGAGCACCTGTGAGTACAGATCCTATAAGTAGGTTCAAGTAAGCCAATTCCTTTTACCCGAGAGGAACATCTTCATTGCTAATACCTTACAAATTACTACTAGATTTATGTAGGTATATAGCCACCTAGAAGGGTATAGATGAAGCTTGTCCAACATGTGGCCCAGGACCAGCTTTGAATATGGCCCAACACAAATTTGTAAACTTTCTAAAATGTGAATTTTTGTGTGTAAGATATATACATATATATATATATATATATATATATATATATATATTTTTTTTTTTTTTTTTTTTTTAAAGCTCATTCACTATCATTAGTGTCAGTACATTTTGTGTGTGATCCAAGACAATTCTTCTACCATCAAGGCCCAGGGAAGCCAAAAGGTTAGACACCCTGATTTTAAAAAGTTATCTTGGGCTTGTATTTCCTCATTTGAAAAGCAAAAATAATTTTACTATCTTTTAAGGTTATTGTGCAGTTCAAAGAAGCTAATTTATGGAGCCTTCACTATATCAACAGTCACATAATTCCTATTTCATAGGGATCAGTCAGTGGTCATGTTATTTATCATCAAAGCAGAAATGATTTTGAGAGTACAGGGGTGCTATTAATAATATACAAGGCCAACAGATATACACAGGAACCACCCAGAGCAAATGGGAGTATATGGTCATCCTGATTATTAGCTATAATTAACTATGAAATCATGCCCTACCACATGGTGTTTATGCTTCAATACTCCTTATTCAACTTATTTAAATATAATTCTATTTTTCCCCCCCAGTAGGAATGTTCATGAATGGTAGTCCTTATGACTTGCTTGCCAATGAATATTTACCTACCGCCATCCCACGATACCATATTGTGGAAGATCACTATGACTTGGGCCATTTAGGTCATGGAACCTCTCTTTCTTGGAGTACTCTGTCTGCAACCCTCATACCTATGGATCCTTTCCACTTCCAACATTTTTCTATGTGTGGCTCAACACCACCTTATTTTTAGTCCATGTACCAATATCTATATCTATAGTACGTGCATAAGCACTCAACATCATTGTCCCTATAGTTAATTCCAATATACTGTGAAATGACAGAAGTATGAGCCATAACAACCTAAAGAATATGGAAAGTCCATCAGTGAGTTCAGTTCCACTCACTGATAATCTCAAGAAAAACCCAATAGGACAGAATTTGAGATTTAGAGCCTGTTTCTCCTCCAATCCCAACACTTTGAACATAGTCTATTACAAATCAAACTCTGAAAACTCAACCTTACTTCCTCCTTCTACCCTATAATTCCAACTCCAACACACTACAGATTCCCCAAACTCTTCTTTGATTCCAACCTTCTGTAGTTTTCTTAATAAAGCACCTATATTAATTCTATGCCTGGATTTTTAACCACGCTTTTAAAATATATTTTGAGTTGGCTATCCCTCCAGTTCTTCTATTGCCCATTATCTAAGTTGATAATGTGTTAACCTTGTTCCTAGCCCTAATGAAACACAATACTGTTCCTACAGTGGGAGACTTCAGACAAGATTTGAAGTATCCATGGAGGAGATTGGACACAGACAGGGCTTCCAAAGCATGGCAGAACTTGAACATGCTGAGGGAAAGGGTAGGGTATTACTATGAAAAATCTATCTAGCAGTACTGCTAATAGTATGCATTGTATACAGTGGAGAACATATTTGTATGAGTAAGTTCTGTACTAGTGAGTGGAAGCATATATGTTTGTCTAAGTAAGGTGAAGTTTGATTATCAAGAGACTTAATTAAACAAGAAGGTTGGGATTTAGTGCATCTGAAAACATGTACATTGCTGAAAGTTGCAGCATTCTTAAGGAAGACAGTGAGGTAAACAGAAATCTGTTTCTTATTAAAAAGGTGGTTTGTTATCTCACATCTTGAATTAAGGGAATTTGCAATTATTATTCTTTTGCGCATTTTCTCATAATCTAGTTTCCATTTCTTTCAATCAGTTATTTTTAGGTGACCTTTAATGCTTATTTTCACATGTCCTGTAACTTACATAACATGCACTTTGTCTTTACCATGTTTAGTGCTGAGCATTCATGTCAGGGAAGAATGCTAGGAAACAAAGATGTTAATTTTATAAGCTCGATGCAGCTTTTCCTTCAATATTCAATTTAGAGAGAGAATTTTACACAAAACTACTGATTGAATATCCATCTGGTAAATCTTTAGCATTATCTAATTTCTTTCCACTGTGTGTGAAGCTGCTGAGACACCTCAGGGACTGTCTGCATAACACAGTTGCTGCAGGCCATGGAAAATTCTGTGCAGTGCTTTCCATACATGCGTGGTCACAGCTGGTTCTGGTTTGTGTGTTTTGGGGTTTTCCAATGCAATTACCGCCTACTTCATATACACCAAATGAATCTACCTTTTTCTGTTTCGACTGAGGGTTTTTAAACCAGAGTTTGAAATGGGTATATACTAATTAAAAAATAAAAATGCCCAGATAGAGGGAAAGAAACTCAGAAAGACATACAGAACCTTAGTATAATGTTTTCCTAAGTAGGAACCACAGCTCCCCCTTCAAATAAATAAATAAATGGGGGAGGGGAGCTATTTCTTTTTCATGTTCAAGGTTCTATTAGAGTCCTTTGTGGGTCCTGTGTTTTGCTAGAAATGCCCTATCTTCTCTCTCAACATGTTCAAATCCTTTGTGCACTTTTGTCTCAAGTGTTTCATTGGAGAGAATAATGATTTCCCTTTTCTGTGGAAAGAACTCTTCCACCAAGGGCATGATCTATTTATTCTGCCTGGACCTGACAGATCCATCCTATTCCTACCAGATCAATATGGGTCTTAGTTTTGCAGTCATCGTGGCTTTTGTTCAATCACAGTAATTCTCAGACTGACTACCCCTAAATGCAGTGAGGAGGAGCCAATTATTCCATACAGCCACTGGCCTGTTATTGCCACATGCAATTACTGGAAGAGAGTGTGCAGTGTAACCCCAGGGATGGCACCAAAAGGAATGTCTTTTCTCATCATTATAGTTTCAATAAAATCAGATCGTACTCCATCAGCCAGCTTTGTAAATGAAGGTTTCTATCATTTTACTGAAAATATGTGCAAACTGCATGACTACTGATGGAGAAAGTAGTGTGCCTTCAATGTAGGCAAGCAAGATATTCCATCTATTAACTCTGTTCTCCCCTATGCTGAAGATATTGCTGAGAGCAAGTGAACTATACTCAAATATAATGACCCTTTTAATGTTATTGAAGGAACACCTGCATACATAATGCTGGATTTGGGCTTGGAATGCGTTCTGTACTGACAGGCATGCATGTAGCACATGCAAATGTGAATAGTCACACATTAACCATATGGTCAGTATGTCAGTGATATGCTGTCTTTTAGATGATAAGCTAACTATGTAATAGACATGCGATGTGCTCACTCCCATATTTCCAAATAAATATACCAATTGAATGTAAATGTCAGAAGAAAGAGAGCGAAAAAAAAAACTTTGAAAGGAAAGAAGAGAAATCCAACTGCCAGGAACTTTAAAGCATTTCTGACGCATCTAGTTTACTCAAGACAGAGTCAAGGAGTGGGCTGTGACTTCTCTCCTGGGAAGGACATGTGTGCCAGAGAAGTGAGGGGACAAATACCTGGAAGAATCCTTCTGATGTCCCTGAACAATGATGCCTGAAGGCTTGAGGGGTGTGTGTGTGTGTGTCTGAATGTGCACACACACATGTTGGTGACATGAGGAAGTGAGAGTTCTGAGGGAGAACATCTGGGTCTCATCAGGACTCTGGAAATTAGATTTGGTTCGGTTCTAGATATATCGAGTCTACAGGCTATGGAGGCACTTGTCACCTGTTGACACCTGACGTGGCTCTTCATTTCAGGCCAGAATTGGTGCTCTAGCAGGGCTGGCTGTGGATGAAGGGATCCACGCCAGAAAAGACATTCGCCCCAGGACAGAGAAGAAACATTTCAGCAGAGGGAAAGTAGCAGCGTCCATCGTGGCATTTGCCTTTCATTGGGCTTCTTCCCTTCCCCGGCCCCCCACCCCACCTCCACTTCTCCACTTGTTCAATCCCTGACCAGGTAAAGGAATACTGTGCTAATTCTAAACTATACACTTAGCCCATCATTTGGGACTGGCTTAGAAGACTTACACCAGTTTTATGCAAAACTCAGCTCAACACTTTGTAAGAAAATGGAGTAATTGTTTTTAAGTTGGCATAATAACTAATTGTATACATCTAAAGGCTTAGGGAATTAACAAATATTAAGGTACTTGGTGGAATCAGCTATAAATTGAAAAATGAATCACAATTCATTTATATAGCTTCTGAAAAAATAAATACCATGTGGGTTAAGACATTAAATATAGAAAATACAATAACATAGCAGGGATAAAATGTAGATTAACATTTAATTTAGGGGAGAAAAATTCCTCTGTAAATATAAAAGTAAAGGGATAGCCCCATTGGAAAATATAGGTAGATATATCTATATAATTATAAATACTCCAATTCATCTCAATTTTTTCAAAGTAGAGAATATTTGCAACATCACTGTTGAAAAATAATTGTTTCCTCAATGTATAAAAAATGTGTCCTAGGTCAGAAACAAAAAATGAATAAGAGAAGAAATACAAATGGATTCTTAACACACATGCACCACACACACACTTCACAAACTAACCTGTAACTAAAGAAACACAAATTAGAATTAAAAACCAATATATTACCTCCTAAAGTGGCAAAAACATTTTCTAGATTATAATAGGGTTGGGCAGAGTAGTAAAGGAACATTTCAGATGGGTAGCACTGGTGCCATCTTTCTGGAAAGGAATTTGGTTATCATGCAGGTCATTACAAACGTGTATGCTTAATTAGATATGGGCACAAAGCTTTTAAGAGCAGAGCTTCAAGACATTATTTATAATTAAAAAAAAAAACATATACTAAGTGCTAATAGCCAGAGGTTTCCTGTAAAAAAGGTCAAAATATTATTATAATTTAATAATAAATATAATATTGTATTGTTATTATAATCTATATGGATAGAAAACATAATATTCTATCCATAGAGCATATTATGCAACAAATAAGAACATTTCTTAAAATAATGTTTGATAGAAAGAAATCATGAATATAATCAGTTCTGAAATAAAAATCAGAATAAAACATTACGTTATTTCAACCCAATTTTTTTCAAATAAGAAAAAAGTGAATGACAAAGTTGTACAGATCTGAGGAGGAAATAGGTAGCAGTGTATGTGGCTACTGATGTCCTTATGGTTTATACGTTAGGTATTAGTCATACCAGGGGGACAAAAAAAAAACCACCCAGAATTTATTTATAAAAAAATGTGTATGTATTCTTACATTTTAACTTCAGTTGCCTTCAAAGTACTCTCCATTTGATGCAAAACATCTACAGAGGTGCTTTTTCCACAGCCCAAAACAGTTTGTGAACTCGTTGCTTTTGAAGCCTTTTAGTGCTTCTGCCATTTCTTTTGTTTGTTAGTTTTGTTTTTTGTTTCACCTCTTTCACATTGGCCATGTATTTCCCTTTGAGGACTTTTTTCATTGGGAGAAAAAACAAACAAAAGTCTATGTGGTGAGTTCAGGTGAATATGGATGGTGGGGTAGGGGTGGGGAGCCCTTTTTGGTCAAAAACTGCTAAACACACAGAACGGTGTGGGCAGGTGCATTGTGATGTTGGACGTTGTTTCTGTAAATCACCCATCATGAAATGGGGAAATGCATTGTGTGAAAAGAGTCTAAAGAACGTCCCTAAAGCTGAATGCACACTCCCACAACAACTCCAGCAGGTATATGGATGCAGATGGGTTCCTCGAACACTCACCTAGTGGGGGAAGCCTGTACTATAAGGGACCTGCCCTCCAAAAGATAATTCCATTGTTTTCTGGGGTCCCCTCTCATACTTAATGGTTTTCTCCATTATTTACAGACTTGGCTTAGTTTTTTTCAGGCACTCAAGAGCCTTAAGACCTATGTTGTACCATGCACCAACCAATATGATAGCCACTAGACATGGTGGCCACAGACACTGGAAGTATGGCCCGTCCAAGTATGATGCACTATAACTTTAAAATATGCACCAATTTCAGGGAAATTTGAGATGGCTCAGCAGGTTAAATGCTCGCTTTGAAGCCCCTAGGACCGAGGATCGAATCCCGGCTCCAGCCCAGGCGGACCCACATGCTGAACTGGGGTGTGCTTCCTGAATGTGGTGAGGCCCCCAGTTCAGTTAAAAAAAAATGCACCAATTTCAAAGACATGGGATAAAAATATTTCGTATCTCTTTAATACATCTTAATATTTACTATATTAAAATGGTAACATTTTTATTTTACATGGTCGGTTAAATAAAATAGCTGATTAAAATGAACTTCACTTGCTTCTTATTTCATTTTTTCAATCCAGCTGCCAGAAAATGTACAATTATGCATGTGGTTTGTATTGTATTTCTGTTACAGAATATGACAGCTGACCTTCCAACTCTCTCTCTTACCATCTCCAGTGTTTGGCATTCTTTGTTAAAGTAGCTTTCACCTCAGGGCAGTTTCTACAGCCAAGGAGTTAGTCACAGGAGCTGGGCAGGTAAGCATTTTTAAATGAAAATTACTTTTGAAGTTGTTATCTCTGACTTCAGAATAAGGAAATGGTATTTCATGGAGTTGCTCAAAAGAATGCCAAATAGAAAATTCTGGGATGGAAGCATCATACTGTATTTACCTACAGGAACCATGTCTGGTTGGTCATTTTATTAATTTTTATTCTTATTTCTAATTTGTCTGATTTTGGGCAAATCATATTGTCTCTGGGGCTCACAATTTTTTTTCCATCTCTAAAAGGAATAAAAAAGTTCTTCATCAGTAAAAAAAAGCCAACCCTGAAATTCACAATTGTGAAAACTGAGTAAAATGCTTAGAAATGCTAGCACATGATTAAAAAAATTAGTATATGCTACCGATCAAACACTGTTAAATATATGGGAAACAAGCAGGAAACATTAAAGAATCTGATCAAAATTTAAGAATGTATTTATCTTATCAGAGAGATAGCCTTGGACTGTTTAACATCACAGGCCTAGGAACTAGTCTCCCAGTCTCCAAAATTGACTCTGGATCTTAACAGCGTTGACCTTGGTCAAGTTATGTAAAGCCTCCATGTTTCCTCTTTTATACAATGGAATAATGCAACTTGTGGGGGAGTTGGAAAAATGAAATGAGTAAGTGCACTTAAAATGCTTAGGATGGTGCCTCGAATAGTTAAATAGTTTAATAACTGTTATCTATTATTATAACTATTATAGGGAAAATCGCCAACAAAGTCCTAGGTAAAACAAACAAAAAAATCAGAAAACATTTGCATTTGAATGTCCTGTTCAAAAAGTAAAAGTCTTATTGGTTTATGATCCTCATAGTATTCCTCATTAACACAGGACAGAATTTCTCAGGCTTTCTGTTGTGCAGAAAAATTCCCCAGGACCTTGTTAAAATGCAGACTGATTCAGGAGGCCTGGGGTGGAGTCTGATTGAGATTCTACATAATTAATAAGCTCCCATGCGGTGCTGCAGCTGCTGGTTTCCCCACCCCATTCAGAGTACCAAGGGGTAAAGCAATATTGTCTACTTGAATAGCAGAAGTAATTGAGGTGCGACATCACAGAGCGAGCATCAACACATGTGCTGGAGCCACTGATTCTTTCTGTTTTTCACATTGACAAGTAGCACAGGACAGATTAACTTCTTTCTCCTTTGATTGAATTCATCTCATTAAGTTAGATGGGGTCAGGCAACATCCCCTTTACAGAGATTATGATTCTGCAGCACAGACAATTTATGACATTTGCTCTGGGTTTCATGACAAATACATCATTATAAAGAATAACCTTGCAAAAAGTAGTTTTCTAGAGTAAACCATTGTTCTGACACTGCTGTTTGAATGGTTCCTTCTTTGCTGTGCTTTATATACCTGGATTCATTTTACCAGTATTTTGTTGGTCCTGCAATGTACTACTCCTTTGGTTTTCGTATCAAGGCTATAAAGGCCTTGCAGAATTTTCTGGATGTGTTCCCAGTGTTCTCATGACTGTCTCTCTGGATGACTTTGTACAGGATTGCTCTCCTGAGTGTCACCTTCCCTATCCTTTTTCCAACATAGAAATTTCTTCAATGTTCTAGTATACTCTGAAGTTCTACATTCTCAACTTTTAAAACATTTGCATTTCTAATGAACTACAGCTGCCAGTCTGTGTCAGCTAAACTGTCAATAAAACTTTTTTGCAAGGAGTTAGCATTATCTCATGGACAAAGAACACATATGAATGAGCATTTAGATACATATATATTTTGTAGTATGTGTAGTAAATTATACTCTTATAGGGTTTGATTTCCCATTATCATATTAACTTACTCTTTCAAAATACATGAATGATTGATCTGTACCCTGGTGGAGGCTAAATGTCAGCTCTTAAACATACCATAATCACTTCTTGGCCGTTTGGCTGAGATCATGTGTGAACATACCACAGAACGCATCACAGATGCTGAATCCTTGCATCTAAAGGATCAGGGAAGTGAGCTGATGAAGGGAGAAATATTCCAGAAGTCTATGCTCCTGGAACTTCTACAACTGGACCTTCTAGTATTTGCCATGATTTATTAAACTAGCCATGTTCTACAGACTTTATGCTCGTTCATAATCTTATTTGATCCTCACGTAACCCTGAAAGAAATTATTTTCATTATCACTTTACATGATCCTAAACGTCTAAAGGGTAATTTCCCAAGGTTAGATAGTATAAGGAAGAAGGAAGAGGGCTTCCAACTCAGATCTGGCTCACTTCAAAATCCAGATACTTTTCATGATGATTTTCTCTCCCTAATGATTGTAGTTTCCAACTCAGTGTAGACAGTATTCTCCTAAAAGCCCAGAAATGTATCTTGTCCCAGATTCTGGGTGAAAAGTTGTACACTTGAATTTTTTATGTCTCTTCATTCTTCATATTAATTGCTCAGCACCACTGTCATCTTATAGTGATTGTTTCTAAATCACTATTAACCCACAAAGAAGTAAATAGATTGTCTATAATCTTCAGGGTCCATTTTGTTCGTTCATTGATTCAAGTACTTGGTTTTCATTTAACGAACATTTCTACCTGACAAATGCTTCATGTTTAAATCCTAAAGTCCTCTCCTCTTTATCATACTTAAAATTTTGAAAGCTGAAAAATACCTTTTTTTTCTGAAATGAATAACAGCTACATATAAAATTACAAAAGAAGAAACAGAACTAAAATAATTTTAATATGTAAAACTCATTTAGAATATAAGCTTGATCAAAATGAACCAAGTACAGGTACTGGTTCTACTGAGAAAAATGGCTTTGAACACCACAAATATTTAACCTGCCTCTTCAAGTAATATGTTTTCTAATTTCAAAGCCATTGCATTTGTATTCCAGCCAATTTCCATACTATAAATGTCAGTCAACATAGGCTGATTATGCCTAAGAATGATTTAAAAAGAACCTTAACAACAGTAAAAGTCATGTCCGTGTTTTCATTATGCATTTGAGCCTTTGGATCATAAATACTCCCTCTGAGCTAATATTTTAAATTCAAGGTCATATACAGGGGATTTTTTTTTCCTTGCTAATTAGAAAATAGATTACTCCACTTGAAATTACGTAGGTGGAAATACTTCCCTGAGGAATTTATCTCTTTCAGATGTGTTTGATCATGTTCAATATTTTTTTAAACTATATTATATTTACCTTTCCCCTCTTACCTATTATGATGCACAGAATGCTTAAGGATTTGATTTATTATTCTGACATTAGTAATAAAGCTATATTTAAAATAATGTACTAGAAATGTTTCACCTGCATACAATTTTCCTTATTAGATTTGCTTATTATTTCACTTGTCAAATTTCACATTTAATGTTCTCTTTGTATATTTATAAAAAATACTTTATTGCAGATGAGTCTAATCACTATGCAAATTAGGTAATTATTTGTTGAATATTAACATTCCTTCCCGTACAAAATAACACATATATTTTGAATCTTCTTTCCTTGCTTTTGGGAGAATATACCAATTAAAATAGTTATTGAACACTTATATACTTGCAAATGAGGCAAGGGAAGTAGCATATCATGATATTCAAAAGTATATTTAATTTTCAATTTTAAATGTATTTCTTATTAGTTAGACTACATCATTTTCAATGCAATTTTCTTCTTGCATGCTAGAATCATGTATCATAAAAAGCTTTCCTGGTAACTATAATGCTTGCATGCATGGGCCTTTATCTTTCTGAATTCTTCGCAAGACAAAATAAACCTCCTTTAAAAGAGAGGAAAAAATGGGGAAGCCAGGATGGCTCAGTGGGTTAAGAGCTTACTTTGCAGCCCCAGGGGCCAAGAATCAAATCCCAGCCCCGGCCTGTGTGGACCCATGTGCTGAACTGGGGAGTGCCCCCAGTTCAGTTCTCACTGGGGTGAGACCCCGGCCCAGTTCCTGCCCTGTGCAGCCCCGCCCACCTGTGGAATGAAACTGTGTGGAAAAACCAATGATGTGCAACTATGGAGACTGTTCTGGGCTCTCCCCCTTCTCTCTATCTCTGTCTCTCTCTCTCTCTCTCTCTCTGTCAAAAACAATAAAAATAAATCTTAAAAAAAAAAGGGGGGGGGGAAGCTGGGATGGCTCAGCGGGTTAAGCGCTCACTTTGAAGCCCTGGGGACCGAGGATCGAATCCCGGCCCCCGCCTGTGCAGACCCATATGCTGAACTGAAGTGTGCTTCCCAAATGCAGTGAGGCTTCCAGTTCAGTTCAAACAAACAAACAAACAAACAAACAAACAATAAAGAACTGCTTCACTTTAAAAAAAAAGAGGAAAAATAAAAATATTGCCAAATTATATTATTAATAAATAGATGGCATGCAGTAGGTATTTAACATTGTATTGAGTGAATGGTTTGATAAGGTAAGTTTAAAGTAATTATAAATATGTTGGTGATTCTTCTGCCAAACAATCTTCATAAAAATATTATTGAAAATAGAATTGTATCTAAAAGAAAATAATGACTATGCCTCTGGGTAAATTGTGAGAAATAAATAAACTACTTCTTTTCTTGTAAAGGTGTAAACTGATGTAACTGATACATCTGTAAATATTAATGCTGCCTGGACAATAAATAAAATATTTAGATTTCAAATGTTATAACTACATAGAAATGAAGGTACCTATTGATATTTAAAGAAAACAGTTACAAAGGAAATAAAAGTAATACAATATGAAATGAGGGATGAATTGAGGATTATTGTACCCCAACGTGCTGTAATATAAATGTATTTAAGATGGCTGTAATCTTTAGATTTAGCTTTTGACAATGAGCTACCATGGCAAAGTTTAGGGAATGTTTTTCTCTCTTCCAGGCTGATGGCATGAAGTGCACACACATACACATTCTGTAGCCTTAATATCAGACATCAAAATTTGGCTACTTAAGTTCGTTTTCTTGACTTAGTGAGCTATTCCTTATATTCTTAGATTGAGACAAAAGAATAATAATTAAAATTTAAATGTTTTAAATCATAGCTTTTTTCTTGTCTTGTCTTTTTTTTCTTTTTTTGGAAATTGGGTGCATGCTATGATTAACTCTCATTGTAATGGCACTTACTAAAGAGGATAAGAAATTATTTTCATAGTAGTGTCCCCTATTTTGTCTCTGGTATTTGCCTCAAACTAAACATTAAAAAAAAATGTTGACCTCTTGCCCCACCCTCTGGACTTTCCCAGTGAATGGGTGCTCTCCTGTGACTTAACTACTTTGTTTGTCCATGTAACCTGACTTCTGCACTGTTTCTGGATGTCTGTGTCCAATCATATCCTAGTGGACACCTCTACTGCTCACACTAAATGTGTATGCTTTTCCCACAGAAGCTAGGGTCACAGGGTTGACTAAGCTCTGTCTATGTTTTCTATGCTCTCTCTGAAATAGTTGTTTTATGGTAAATACCCGAACTTTGTCATCTTGTTTTTATACATTTTTGCTTGTTTTTACTCCCACTTTGTGGTAATAAAATAAAGATGATCATAGCATGTTAATTAGTTTTATAAATTATTCAGCTCTACTAACAGGTGAATTGAATAGCTAGTGAAATTTCCATATAGGAGCTAACCTGGTTTATTTAAAACTTACAGAATTTTAATGTCTATACCCACCGTCATGAGGGGCATTCTCCTCTTGTCTGTATAACTATCGCTTCTGCAATCAGCGCCGTTCAGAGTTGTAGTCTTGCAGCCTGTTTTTAATCGTCATATTCATGTTTCATGTCTCTATCACCTGATTTTTCTAAAAGCCAGTGTTGCTGGCTCCCTTTGCTCACCATTATATCATCAGAGCCTGGCATGCAGTCAATGCTGAATGAATTAGTTATTGAATTTCAGTTTAAATCAATTAGGTTTAAATTTGGTTCAAACACTTCATAGCTGTGTGATTCTAGCCAAGTCATAAAACTACCCATGTCTATTTCTCACTTTGCAAAATTATGAGGAGCAATAAAAATGCACAGTTGAAAAAAATAGAGAGGTTACTTATCTTAATTACATAGTAACAAGATACAATATAAAGGTTGTCATAAAAGTGACCAAATTCAACTTACTTATTTTTGGTGAGTCTGTTTGTTTCTTCCTTCTTTTTCTACAATGAATTTGAAACAGAACCAACATTTCCTGAACACAGTCCATGCTAGTAGCCTGGCATTCACTAGCAGAATCTTAGAAGAAGTGCACAAGTTAACCACAATGTGACAATACTGATTTCTTTGTGAATATATTTAAAACCTTGTTTTAAAGAAAGATTGAGCAAATTTATGCTACTATGGTGCTGGTACCAATAAAAGGCTTTACCTCCTAGATGGGATAAGTGCCCAAGAGCCCACCCTGTAAAACTACAATTGATGATCTAATTATTGTGAAAGGACCACGGGCTGTGACTGGGTGCTTGTTTGAAAAGTGCAAGGACAGCAAGCTATGCCTTGGAGCAGGATTCCAAAGCTGAGAATCTGGCCTGGGCTGGAAAATAAGGTCTATGAATGTTGAAGGTAATGAAAATATTCAAAATGGCTATTGGGCCCATTGCCAAAGCATTAGAATTTTTCAGTTATAAAATATGTGTAGAAAGTTCGGGGACAAGAAAGAAAAGGCTAACCTTAGGCAAAATGAGAGACTAGGGAACCAAAAGAAACATTTCCCGAAACAACAAACAATAGCAGAAAATAACAAATATAAATGGGAATGTTTTGGTTAGAATTGCATCCTCTTAAAATTGATATGTTGAGGTCCTAACCTCCAGTGTAACTGTATTTGGAGACAGGGCCTTTAAAGAGGTGATTACTGTTAAATGAGGTCATAAGGGTGGGTCCCTAATCCAATAGGACTGGTGTCCTTATCAGAATCAAGACTAGAGCTCTTGGTCTGCACATGCAAGCACAGAGGAAAGGCCATGTGGAGACACAACAAGAAGGTGGCAATCTACAAGCCAGAAAGAGACGATCTTTACCAGAAACCAATCCTGCTGACACTTTGATCTTAGGCTTCTAGCCTCCAGATCTGTGAGAAAATAGATGTCTGTTGTGTAAGCCACCCAATATGGTATTTTGTTGGCAGCTGGAGCAAACAAATATAGGAAAATATATTTAATTTTTTTGTGTTTAAATAAAAAAGTATTTATGTTTCTGGATAATTCATTAAGTGTAACACCTTATTATTAGACTAAAGTAGTGAATGAGGTAATATATCTCAAACCATTTTATGTAATAGTAAAAAGAAATAAACTGTGGGACAAATGAGTTTTCTTAAAATATTAAGCAAAGATATTTTTTTTTGTTTTCCTATATTTTTCTCCTCATCTTATGTACAGCTCTACCTCTTCACAATGGCTTTAGTAGATGCCCCCAAGATGCACTAAATTGGATTCATAAACCCAAATCCACTTTAGGCTTTGACACAATCTGAGTGATCACAGTCATATCATTTATCTTTTGGGTCTCAGTTTCCTCATTTTCCAAGTCTTAATAGTTAGATTAGACTAACATTACCAATGTGAAAGTGAATTTTATTTCAACTTGACAATTAAAAAAAATCTTCAACAGAATATGTTTCAGTAAGGGTCGGCCATGCAAGGTTGAATAGAATTCTCTATTACAGAACTTCTCAGAGCATTTCAAATGTTATTGTGCTTTAGGAAGATCCCAGAAGAGCATACAGTGTGCAGTATTCTTTTACTGTACAATACTGGAAAGAGGTCACTGTCACTGCAATCGCCCCAGGTCCCAAATTATAAGATTCTTTAAGCATAATGTATTAAAGTCACATAATAAGCCTCCTCATGGTTCTTTGGCTGCTCATCCTCCAAGACAAATAATCAAGGAGCTTTAGAAAGTTTATACCCGGAAAAAGATGTTTTATAGAAACATAACTATGTTCTACAACCCAAGGAACATATGTTTTAAGAAAGAGCTGGTGGAAGATTTGAGATGTAACATATAATCCATCCACTAATCTTTCCATTCTCAAAAGAAAATATTTTCTGTCACAAAACAACCCTATTTCAATATGTTGGTTTTGACATTGTTCTTTTATAAACATATAATGTGTTATTTGCTTTTTGTTGTCATTGATGGTGGTATTTTTTGGTTGTTATTCTTTAGCATGTGGAATAATAGATTCATGTAAAAACTGAAATGGATTCCAAAATTATTGGAAAGGACATGCAGAAAATGATGGGTAAGTGACTATAAATAGGAATTCATCAGGATTATCTGTGGGATGACTATGTCGCAGTCATAATTCTCAAGCACCATGAACAGTGTTCTATTGGAGGTGTAATTACTGGCTTTGCATCATTATTCTCACCATGAAAGTATAATATACAACAGTAAAGTGCTTTGTTAGGATTGGTGCTATGCAGTATAATACAGCTCACTTCATTTTATGTACATTAAATGGTGTACAATTTACTAGCTGTTTTTTTTTTTAATATTTTCTTTTTTTTAGCCTTAAAACTTCCTCAGAGGGACTCATTGACCATCAATCATAAATCATTCTTTATTGGTGAAGCAGTGAGGTGGGTTAACAATGAATTTACTTATAAATTGAGAAGAGATAAATCTTACCTTCCTCAAGGGTAGCAGTGTAGTTATAGGTTGGAAGGAAATAACACTTTTCAAAGAGCGCTTTCGAGAAAGGTAAAGTCTTGAAGACCTTGGGTGTTTATGATCTCTGAAGCTTGTGTATCTGCAGAATTGTTGTAAAACACACTAATAAAATAAAATAGGATGTTGCTTTATATTTGCCTGTGTTACCATTTGAACTACATGTACAGGTAGAATAGAGACTCCATAAAATCAACTCATAAGGTGAAATTTAATTCTTTTGGGAAATGCGCCACTTTTATTTACAGGTCTATAAGCCTAGCAAATAAAAATAACTAAGAGAAAATATTGCAAGTAGATTTCAAAGCGCTCTATAATCAAGGTCCCTGAATGGTCTGTAAGCAATTCCCCTGCATAAACCTGTCTGGCAATCATTGACTTGACTATGTAGAATTAATCTCCTCATCAAAAATAACCTAAACCTACTTACAGAGTGGAGAAACATGGGACAGGCCACGTTCTTAGCTAGTTTTTGATTATATGATGACATGCTGAAATGTTCTTCTTGACTGAAAAAATGACAGACTACTCATTTCAGAAATTTGCGATATAGGAAGCAAGTATATTTGGCATGTCAAATGGTGATAGAGACTTCAGAGCAATATAAAAATTTCAATTATATTTAAAACAACATGAAGAGTTTCTTCTAACAAGAGTGCCGTATTATAAACATTTTGAAAGACCTGGCTCAATCAGTTTTCGTACATTCTGATCTATTTCCACTCCATCTAACTTAGCTGTTTGGATCTCATAATATATTTCTATTCTGCCATAAAGTATTGAAACAAATAAGAACTACAGTAGAATAGCAAGAGTCTGAATATTAACCAGTCATTAAATATGCAATACATTCAGCTCAAAAATGCTGTCCTTTGTCATTTAGTCACATACTAGTGAGAGGAGGTGTGTTACACCAGGTGGAAGACTGACAACAGGGTCCATGCTGCCAACTCTCTGGAACAGCTGCCTGACATCTCAAACTGAAATCATTAAGCGATGACTTCCTGATGTTCACTCTTCAAAACCTCCCCCACCCACCATCTCCCCATCTCAGTTAATGGAAGCTCCATCTTCCTCATTTCTTAGGTGAAAAGCCTTCAGGTTATTCTTGACTTCGCTTTTTTCGTCATACACATATTCACTATGTCAGCAAATTTTGTTTCACCTTTAAAGTAGACACTTGGAGCAGCCACCGTCATTTTGTAATTATAAGAGCTTTCTTCCAGGACTCTGTGTCCTCACCTCTCACCCACAACTAGAGTAATCTTTTCAACATGACGAGTGGAGTAATCTGTATACAGCCTAAATCAAATAGTGCCTCTCCTCTGCTTAAATGACTCTAATGACCACTCCCCCACCCAATCTCACACAGAAGAAGAAGCCCATGAACTGTCACCACTTTATCTCTCAGACCTCACCACCTACCACTTCGCCCCACCCCCACTCCCACGGGCGTCTGTGATCCATCCACGTGGCATTTTTGTACTCTGTCACACACTCTGGCATTTGCACCAGCTGCTTCTTTTTTCTCAAACACCTAAATGGTTAAATCCCTCAGCTTTTAATTTTTAATGTGACCCCTGCTAATGATCATATTTTAGTCATAATATAGCTGCTAATCTTCATGCTTGATATTTTCATTGCTATTTTTATCTCTGCAAAGTACTTATTACTCTTAAACGTACTACCTCATTTATTTATCATTTGTTTATTACATTTACTCTTTATTACTTTTTTTCCTTTCATGTAAGCCACATGAAGGCCTAGATTTTTTCTGAGAGGAGGAGGGGCTCCATTTACCTATGCTAACTATTAAAAATTATTTTAAAAGATTTATTTTATTGTTTTTTGACAAACAGAAAGAGACAAAGATGGAGAGAAACAGAGAGAAGGGGGAGGGCCCAGAGCAGTCTCCATAGTTGTAGGTCATCAGTTTTCAACATGGTTTTGTTCCACACAGGTGGTCGAGGGCCATGCAGCACAGGAACTGGGCTAGGGGCCTCCTCGTGGGAGACTCACCCCCTTGAGCCAGGGCCTAACCAAGAGATGAGAACCACACTGGGGCCTCCTGAATGGGAAGCACACCCCAGTTCAGCATATGGGTCTGCACAGGCCAGGGCTGGGATTTGATCCTTGGTCCCTGGGGCTGCAAAGCGAACACTTAAGCTGCTGAGCCATTTTGGCTTCCCAACCGTTTAAAAATTTGCATTTTGCACATACTAGGTGCTCAAAAAAATTTTATCGAATGATGAAATATTTTCCACTGGAAATAATGATTATTTTCCAGTAAGTAATTTTATTATATTTCCATCGTTAAGATACTTTTACCATTGATACATTCAATTTAACACTATTTAGTGTTGTAAAGGTCTCCAACATGTATTTTTATTTGATGTTATTATATGGCTAGTATTTCAAAAATATATATCTAGTTAACTTTGCTTGATCTGAGCTGAATAAATTTGTCTTCAGATCAGATGACAAATAAAAACTTGTTAATAAAAGAAGAAGATATTACCCTCAGGAAGACAATTCTATTTCTCCCATTTTAATATACAGTTTTTCCTAACGAGACTAACAGTCTGACAATTTCATTCTGAAACCATTAACAGTGTATTCTGTCTGTATGTTGCCAAACATCTGGAATGCAAACTGAAAAAGAGAATTTACTCATTCATATTTTTCTATTAAATCCAGAACAAAGATTAGCACTTTGCCAATCTTGTACCACTAAACAAAATACACACCATTCAACCATATATTTGGCAACTTCTATAGACAATCCTGCCATGGAAATAAATAACAAGACAATGCAAAAATAAATATGTGTAGTTCATTGTATTATGTGGCTTCTGCTAGGTTATTCCATAGGAGCAAAGATCCTTTCTGTGGTAACAAAGAGTCTGAAAATTCAGTAGTTTATAACAATAATAGTTTTTGTTTGTTTGTTTGTTTTTCTGTTTGGACGAACTGTCCATAGCTGTCAATTGTGTACTAAGGTCCCTACTATAATTGTTTTTTCTCAGTTTCTCTCTTCTGTATCATTATTAGCTGCGAAGAGTTCCATTTTCTTTTCTATTCTATTAATAGAAGAGAGCGTGTAAACTTGGTATCACTTTAAAAAATATATTTGGCTGAATTAGACAGTAGAATTATCTATGACTGAAAATTTTGGGATGCTTTAAAAATATATGTATTCAATTTGTTTAATGAACAGGGCTATCCATTTTATTTACTTGTGCTTGAGTGAGTTTTGGTAGTTTCTCTCAAAGAATTGGTCCATTTTATCTAAAATATCACATTTTTGGACATAGAGTTATTGTTTCTTCTAGTGGGTTTGTTTTTTTGCAGGGGGGGATATTACTTTTTATTATATTTTTTAATATCTGTAGACTTAGTGGTGATGTTTTATCTTTCATGCCAGAAGCTGACAATTTTTTACATTTTTCTTTTGTGCCTTGTTAGCCAGGTTGAAAATTTATCAATTATATTTGCCTTTTCAAAGATTTAGCTTTTGTTCTTTTAAAAAATTTTATCTATTGTTTTTTAATTTTATTGATTTCTGCTCTGATATTTATAACTGTCTTCCTTATGCTTCTTTTAGACTTAGTTGCTTCCTTTTTCTAATTGTTTAGGGTAAAACTCAGATACTTTATTTTAGATCTTCTACTCTAATATATGTTTTATTTCCATACATTTTAAAATATATTTTTGAGTTTATTTTTTTATTGTTGTTTTTTTACATTTGGTGCCACCTCTCCACCCCCACCCCAGACAACCACCAAACCACTGACTGTGTCTGAGTCTTTGTTTCTTTGTTACTTTCAGTTTTATATTCCACCTGAGTGCGTTCGTATATTTCTTTCTTCTTTCAGTCTGACTTATTTTGCTTAATAAGATGTTTTCAAGGTCCATCCACATTGTCACAAATTACTATGTTTTCTCTTTTCTTATCACTGAGTAGTATTCCATTGTGTAAATGTTCCAGAACTCTTTATCCAGTCATCTATTAAAGGACACTTTGGTTGTTTCCATGACTTGACCACTGTAAACAGAGCTACGATGAACATTGGGGTACATATATCTTTGCAAATTAAGGTTTTCAGGTTTTTGGGGTAGATACCCGGAAGAGGGGTTGATGGGTCATATGGCAAATCCATTCCTAATTTTTTGAGGAATCTCCGTACCGCCTTCCATAGTGGTTGTACCAGTTTACATTCCCACCAGCAGTGTATGAGGGTTCCTTTTTGTCCACAGCTTCTCCAGCACTTGTTATTCCTTGTCTTGTTGATTAGAGCCATTCTAACAGGTGTGAGGTGGTATCTCGTTTTTGTTTAAATTTACATCTCCCTAATTACTAGTGATGTTGAGCATTTTTTCATGTATCTATTGGCTGTTTGGATGTCTTTGAGGGAGAAGTGTCTGTTTAGGTCTTCTGCACATTTTTCAATTGCATCATTTGTTTTGTTGTTGTTGTTGTTGTTGTTGAGTTGTATAAGTTCTTTATATATTTTAAATATTAGCCCCTGATCACAGGCATTGTTTGCAAATATATTCTTCCATTTGGTTGGTTTCCTTTTTACTTTGTTGACGGTGTCCTGTGCTATGTAGAAGCTTTTTAGTTTGATATAATCCCATTCTTTTATTTTTGCTTTTACTTCTCTTGCCTTTAGGGACAAGTTCATAAAGTGCTCTCTGAACCCATGGTCTATCAGTTTAGCATCGATGCTTTCTTCTATGAACTTTATTGTTTTGGGTCTTATGTGGAGGTCTTTAATCCACTTTGAATTAATTTTGGTATATAGTGAGGTCTCACAGTCCAGATTCATTTGCATGTGGTTTTCCAATTTTCCCAGCACCATTTACTAAAGAGGCTTTCTTTTCTCCATTGTATATATTTTTGCTCCTTTGTCAAAAACTATCTGTCCATATGTTTGTGAGTTTATTTCAATTCTGTTCTATTGGTCTGTATGTCTATTTTTCTGCAAATACCAAGCTGTTTTGATTATTGGTTCTATGTAGTATAGACTGAAGTCTGGGAGCATGATGCATCCAGCCTTTTTTGGGAGGATTGCTTTGGTGAGTCAGGGTTTTTTGTGGTTCCATATGAATCTGATAATTTTTAAATCTATTTCTTTAAAGAATGTCTATGGGATTTGCACTAAATCTGTATATTGCTTTGGGTAATATGGCCATTTTAACTATGTTTATTCTTCCAATCCATGAACACAGAATATCTTTCTATTTCTTTGTATCTTCTTCAATTTCTTTTAATAGTGTCTTATAGTTTTCCATGTGTAAGTTCATCACTGTGGTTGTTGATACCTAAATATTTTTTTTTTTTTATTGCAAACTGTATGGTTCTTCTCATTTCTTTTTCTGAAGTTTCATTGTTTTCAAATAAAAATGCTGTAGATTTTTGTAGTACATTGATTTTGTATACTTCAACATTACTATATTCATTTATTATTTGTAATAGTTTTCTGGTGGAGTCTTTAGGGTATTCTATATAAAGGATCATGTCGTCTGCAAAAAGTGACAGTTTAACTTCTTCATTCCAAATTTGGATGTCTTTTATTTCTTTTTCCTCCTTAATGGCTCTGGCTAGAAGTTCCAGCACTATATTGAATAGGTGGTGACAGGGGACATCCCTGTCTTGTTCCTGATTTTAGAAAAAAAGGTTTCAGTTTTTCCCCATTCAGTATGATGTTCGCTGAAAGTAGTTTTTTTCTTGACCACAATACATATTTGTTATGGGTTAGCTGAGGTTCAGCTCCACAGGTTTTTTATTCTGTATCCATTAGATTATCCATTAGGTTCAGCCTCTACCAGGTCATGCTGGCCTCATGGAAATAGTAAAGGAAAAAACCTATGCAATTGCTGTTAAGGTTTTTGGTAGCAAATGATGCATGCCAGTCACATTTCATAGGCTGAGGCAAGTCATATGGCCACATCTGTCTTCCATGTCCCAAGGAAGTATAATTCTCCCAGAAAAAGAAAAATCAATTAATGGGGAGCAATAATAAAATCTGATGCATTTAACCTAATATAGAATGTTATGAGTATAATCATTGCCTCATGTCCACAAGGGAATTTAGTGTCAGTTTCTTTCCTTTTCAATGAATCAAAGAAGTTCATTCAAATTATGGTGCTTCTGCTAATAGTCATTTTATTGTTAGTAACTGATACTTATTTACTATTTGGAGGTACTGTACTTATGAATTCCACTTAGCATCAATACTACTAAAATTATATCCCTATTTTATAGATGAGGACACTAAGACTTAGAGACTTAATTGACAGTGAAGCCGGTTGTTTACAGAAATATGGAAAATGGGTGATGGAGCCTAAAATTATACTGAGGCAGCCCAACTGTAGAGATGTTTTTCTTAACCCATCTGATCTTTGCAACTCATATATGTAATAGAATAAAGAGGTTGAACAAGATAATTTCTAAGTTGGGGATGCCAGGATGGCTCAGTGGATTGAGTGCTCACATTACAGCCCTGGGGTCTGAGGATTGAATCCCAGCCCCAGCCATGTGGACCCATATGCTGAACTGGGGTGTGTCCCCAGTTCAGTTCTTGTGGGGTTAGCTTCCCATGTGGAAAGCCCCTGACCCAGTTCCTGCTCTGTGTAGCCCCATGTCTACTTGTAGAATGAAACTGTATCAAAAACTGATGACATACAACTATGGAGACTTGCTCTGGGCCTTCCCCCTTCTCTCTGTCTCTCTCAATGTGTGTCTCCCTCTGTCAAAAAAAACAATAAAAATAAATATTTAAAAAAAGATAATTTCTAAGTTATCTTTAGTTCCAAAAATCTATATTACTGACATTCATAATTCATACTGTTTTTAAAATAAATTAACTTTGTATTTATGTTAAATATGTCTCTGTCTAACTATAAATACACAGGGTAGTCTCTGTTGAATTTGTTATGATGCCCATAAATAGACTTATTAGGCACTCGTGAGAAAGCAGCATTGATTTACCAAGCCTAATGCATCTTTCATATACTTCATACCCTGGCAAGCTTCTAGGCAAAATGAGAGGCCCAGTAAATTTTTATGGAATGGAATGAATATGCCAATTAATAAGAATGCATGATGGAGTAAGCATCCCTTTTGATATCCCAGATGTGCTTACTTAATTCAATAGTTACTGGCGACTTAATTACTACATAATAACTTCATTATTATTATTATTATTTTGGTTTAGGGTTTTTCATTATGGTCAGCTTCTGAGGCCAAATTCATACTAATATATGTATTTTAAGTATCAGATATGGGAGGTTTATTAAATACATATATAATTACTCTTTTCTTCTATCCAAGATACATATATACCACTGTGCTATGTTTAGTACTATAAAACACAAATATTTGTAATGATTTATATTATTGGACATTACTTCTTTAAATACCACCACTCCTCATTTGGAATTCATATTTCACAAATATTTGGATACATAAAATTTTCCCACAGATCACTGATGCTGTGTTCATATTTTCCCCTCATATATATGATAATATCTATAGATACAGAGCATCTGAAAAATAATTAACATTTATCCACAATAAAAACTTTTAGTAAATTAGGAATAGAGGAAAACTTTTTCAACTTGATAAAAACTATGTAGGAAAAACCTATAGCTAACACCATACTTAACAGTGAGAATCTTAAAGCTTTCCCACAATGACTAGGTACAAGGTTAGGCTATTTCCTCTCAACACTTCTTTTTAACTTTGCACTAGGAATTCTTGATAACACATAAAAAGAAAAAAATAACATAAAATGAATATAGATTGAAAAGGAGGACACAAAACTGCTGCTACTCACAAATGGTATGATTATATATGATTATATGATTATATGATTTGGCATTTTCTTATAAAACTAAATATACTCTTATTGTAATATGCAGCAATTGTACTCTTCTGTATTTACCCAAAGACTTGAAAATGTATATCCACACAAAAACTTGCATACAGAAGTTTATAGCAGCCTTATTCATAATTGCCCAAATTTGGAAGTAACCAAGATGTCCTCCAACAGTGAGTTAATAAACTGATACACCTAGATAATGGAACATTATTCAGTGCTAAAAAGAAATGAGTCATCAAGCCATAAAGAGAGTTAAATGCATAGTACTAAGTGAAAGAAGCCAATTGGACAATACTATATAATTCCAAGTACGTCACATTCTAGAAAAGGTAGAACTAGGGAGATAATAAAATGATTAGTGGTTGTTGGGGGTGGACAGGGGAAGAGATAAACAGAGAACAGAGGATTTTTAGGACAGTGAAAGTACCCTATGATTTTTATAATAATAGATATATGCCATTATTCATTTATCCACACCCATAGAATATACAGCACCAAGAGTGATCCCTATGACAAACTATAAACTCTGGGATTATGTGTATCAACATAGGGCCATCATTAGCTAAAATGTACCATTCTCATCGGTGGTGTTAATGGTGGAAGAGGCTGGGCCATCATTAGCTAAAACGTACCATTCTCACCAGTGGTGTTAATGGCGGAAGAGGCTATGCATGTGAGGGAACCAAGTGGGGGGTATATGGGAAATCTTACTGTCAATTTTGTTTTAAACCCAGAACAGCTCTAAAAATGTCTTTTTAAAAATCCACAATGATATAACCATAAATACCTACTAGAATCTCTAAAATTAAAAAAGATAAAATAGCAAGGGTAAATTATAAATTATAAATAGCAAGGGTAAATTATTATAATTGTAAATTATACCTATTATGGAATCTATCTATTCTGCTCCTAGAAAAAATTTCCAAGAGAAATGATAGCAAATGGTCACACAAAGACTTGAGGAAAATATTCACTGCAGTTTTAGTAATCGTCCAAATGTGAAATAACTCAAATATCCACCATCAGGTGAATGGACAAATTGCGGCATGTCCATATGTTTGATTATTACTCAGTAATAAAGAGGAATGAACATCTATACAAACAACAGCCAGGATGAGTCATAAAACATTATTCTGGGTGAGAGAAGTTAGAGGAAAAAATGTTTGTTCCCATATATGTTAAATTTACAATATTCAAACTAATCTATAGTGACAGGCAGCATAGTAGCAATTCCCTAAGGATGTGAGGACAGGCAGAAAGGGGTAGGAAGGAGGTATTACACAAGTAAAATGGGGCATGGAAAACTTTGGGATTGATGGATCTATTCATTATCATGATTATTTGATGTTTTATGCATATATGTATGTATGTAAATATGTGTATGTATACATGTCAAATCTTCACAAATTTTACACATAAACCATGTTTGTTTGCAAGGCATGAATCTAATAAGAGGTTAATATCCAAAATATGTAAGAACACATATAATATAATAGCAAAAAACAAAAAACAAAACAAAAAACAAGTCATCTGAATAAAAATTGGGCAAATCACCCCCAAATGCCTTTTTTCCAAAGAAACTTATTCAGATTGACCAAAAGGTACATAAAAGGATATTCAGCATCACTACTCATCAGAGAAATTCAGACCAAAACCAAACTGAACTGTCATCTCACACCTGTTAGAATGGCTAGCATCAAAAAGACAAGAGATACCAAGAGCTGGTGAGGACGTGTAGAGAAGAGAACCCTTGTACACTGCTGATGGGAATATAAATTGGTGCAACTATGAAAAACAGCATGAAAAATACTAAAAAATTAAAAATAGACCTTCCATATTATCCAGCAATTTCACTTCTGAGTGTTTATCTGAAAGAAATATAATTATTCTCTTCCAGCATTATTTATAATGACTAATGCACGCAAACAAATTAAGTGTCCATTGATGGATGAATGGCTAAAGAAATTGTGGCACATATACACACAATGGAAACTTATTCGGTCATAAAAAAGAAGGAAATCCTGCCATTTGCAACTGCATCAATGATTCTTAAGGGCATTATAGTATATGAAATCAGACAAAGATACAACTTATTTATATGTGAAATCTAAAAATAACCCCAAAAACTTCACATAGGGGATGCCAGGATGGCTCAGCCATTTTGTTGTTGTTGTTGTTGACAGAGAGACAGACAGACAGAGAGAGACAGAGACAAGGGGGAGGGTCTAGAGCAGTCTCCATAGTTGACAGCATTAGTTTTCCATATAGTTTTACTCCACAGGTGGGTGCAGGGCTGCGTGAGACAGGAACTGGGCCAGGAGCCTCCCACATAGGTCCCGGCAAGAACTGAACTGGGGTCACACCCCAGTTCAGCATATGGGTCCACATGGGCAGGGCCTGGGATTCAATCCTCGGGATCCAGGGCTGCAAAGTGAGTGCTTAACCCACTGAGCCATCCCGGCTTCCCCAGCTCAGCCATTTGAGCCCTTATCTTGCAACCCTGGGATACAATGATTTGACCCCACCCAGGCCTTCAGTTCAGGCTGAACTGAGGTGTGCCCTCAGTTTTGTTTTCATGGGGTGCACTTCCCATGTGGGAGGCCCAGGCCTACTTCCTGCCCTGCGTGGGACCCCGTCCACCTGTGGAGTGAAACTACATCAAAAACTAATGATGTACAATTATGGGGACTGCTCTCTGCCCTCCCCTTCTCTCTGTCTCTGTTTCTGTGTCAAAAACAATAAAAATAAATCTTAAAACAAACAAACAAACAACGTCATTTAAACAGAACACGTTGGTAGTTGCCAGAAGTGAGAGTTGAGGTGGAGGAGGTGTGTGAAATGGGTGATGGTAGGCAAAAGGTACAAACTTTCCATCAGAAGATGAAAAAGTCCTGGGGTGTAGTATACATGATGGATATAGCTCATCAAGCTCCATTGTATATTTAAAAGTTTCTAAGAAAGTAGACCTTAAAAGTTCTCTTGGCAAGAAAAAAAATTGTAACTTTGTGAGGTGATAGTAACTAAACATTGTGGTAATTATTTCATAATATATACATAAATGAAATCACTATGCTGTACACCTTAACATTATAGAGTGTTATATTTCAACTATATCTCAATTAAATTGGACAAAAACATATGCAGTTTATATCAATTACAGCTTAATACAGCTTTTTTAAAAAATGAAAACAAGAAAAAGATAAATATATATATTTGGAATGGTATTTACCACCCCAGTAGAGAGTGAGAGGTAAGCATTGTGAAAATACTTTAAGAT
>PVKE010002687.1:0-79716 GCA_004027555.1 Craseonycteris thonglongyai
AGAGAGAACTGAACTGGGGGAGCTCCCAGTTCAGCATATGGTTCCGCACGGGCCGGGGCCGGGACTCGATCCCCAGTCCCCGGCACTGCAAAGTGAGCACTTAACCCACTGAGCCATCCCGGCCTCCCCCCTCTAACTTTTTTACACAGCCTTTTCAGGCACTTTCAAATAGTCATGTTGGTTGACTGTCCAGTTGGTATAAATTCATATTGAACAATCCTAATATCAAAAAAGGTTAGCAACATCCTTTTGACTCTTAATTTGGACTGATGCAACTTTTTTTGGTTGTAGAGAATTGACTGGATTCCATTGTGCACTTTGATGCTTTGTTTCAGGCTTGTATTGGTACACCATGTTTCATCACCAGTGACAACACAGTCCAAAACATCCTCTTGCCTCTCCAAAAGGTCTTGGCAAACTTCAACTCTCCTCTGCTTTTGTTCATTGGGGAGCTTCTTTGGGACTGCTTTTGCATATACTTTTCTCATGCCAAAATTTTTAGTTCAGATATTTCTGTTTCTATATCGAATTTACTTGGTCTGCCATACTTCTCACAGCCAGCAGATGATTCTGAAGCACAATTTGATGAATTTTTGTATGTTTTTATCAGTTCTGCTCATTACTTTCTTTCCTGACCTCTCTTCATTTGTGAAACTTTCTCTGCCTTCAGAAAAATATTTAATCCATATGTACACTGCTGTTTTCTTCATGATGTTATCCCTATAAGCTTGGACTAACATGTCCCTGATTTCATTTCCACTCTTGCCAAGTTTAACAAGAAGTTGAATGTTTGTTCCTTGTTTTTATTTAAGCTCTGACTTTCTTGCCACAGCACACAAAAGCACATAATAACAATAATTAATGCCACTCAGCAAAATACCACCACACATCAACACGAAGACAGCTGTGAGACACTGATATACCAAGACTATATAACCTTACAGAGTTAATTGTACAGTGCTGCCAATGTAAGTGCACAGTGGCAAGTTTGCAGACTTAATTGTCAGACCTTGTATAGTACTTCATTTCTTTCACAGCCTCCTGGGAAAAACTCTGAAACCCTAGTGGTCAATTGGTCTAGCAACTCTGGCTGCATTTTCCTGTATGAATAAGGGAAATACTGAATGTTATGGACTGAAAAGGTAATAAAATTGCAAACTTCAAAGATACTTTTGAAGGAAGTGATATAATTTTTTAAAAATATTAAACAAGAACAAAATGGTTAGGTACAGAATATAGAATCTATTGTTTCATATATCATATGTAAAAGTGTATAGGAGTCATCAAAAGTGTTAAACTATTAATATTAAGAGGAAATAGACTTTTAGTCATTTATTGTTTGGTTTTGGCACACATACCTTGGCAGATAGTTGATATACTATCCAATTTGATGGAGGGAATGCATCATTATACATTAAATCATACCATTCAACCATAGCTCAATAGTTTTGTAGCCAATTTTATTTCTCTGTAAATGTGGGTTGTCTAAAGAAAATCTAAATAAATTAGAGAAATATACTATATTTATACACAGGGGAATATTCAACATTTAAAAAATAAGTTATGTCCTCTTTTACCATTACTTTTTAAAATTACATAGGAATTTATACTTAACATAATAAGAAAAATAGGAAATAAAGTATACTCAGATTGGGAAAGAAGAAATAAAGCTGTCTTTCTTCACAGATGACATGATTATCCAAACAATTCAACCAAAAACCTGGAACTAGTAAGCAGTTAAGCAATGTTGCAGGATACAAGGTTAATATACAAAAGTCAATTGCTTTGCTATGTACCAGTAATTAAAAAGTGGAATTTGAAACTTAAGATGGTATTATTTATATTAGTACCCTCAAAAATAAAATATTTAGGTATAAAGCTAAAAAAATGTATAATATTTATATTTGGGGATGCTGGAATGGCTCAGCATGTTGAGTGCTTGCCTTGCAGCACCAGGGTTTGAGGATCAAGTTCTGGCCCTGTCCCATGCTGATCCATCTGCTAAAATGGGGTGTGCTTTCCATATGGGCAGCCCCCAGTTCAGTCCCCTCCTAAGGAGTGCTTCCATGTAGGGCGACCCTGGCTTACAGGGGTGTATCTCCCATGTGAGAGGCCTCCAGCCCAGTTCTGGGCCTGTGCAGCCCCACGACCAACTGTGTGGAATGAAACTATGTCAAAAATTGATGATGTACAACTTTGAAGACTGCTCTGGGCCCTCCCCCTTCTCTCTGTCTCTCTCTATCAAAACTATAAAACAAATCTTTAAAAAAATAACATTTTCATCTGCCCTGATGAAAGAAATCAAAGAACTAAGTAAACAGATAGTTCATATTCATGGATAGAAACACTCAATATTATTTGAATGATATCAGTTTTTTCCAGCTTGATCTGTAGATTTAAGGCAATCCCAGTTAAAATCCCTGCAAGTTATTTTGTGTATGACAACAAACTGGCTGCAAGGTTTATATGAAGAGGCAGAATACCTAGAATTGCTAGCAAAATATTGAAAGACAAAAGAAAAATTGGAGGAATAATGCTACCCAACTTTAAGAATTACTATGAAATGGCAGTAATCAAGGCAGTGTGATGTTGGTGAAAAAACAAATAGACCAATGAAACTAAATAGAAAGCTCCCAAATAGACCCACATAAATTTAGTCAACTGATCTTTGACAAAGGAGCAAAAGCAACACAATGGTGCAATGATACAGTATTTTTAACAAACAGTGCTGGAACAAGTAGGCATTCACATATGGCGGGGGGAACATTGAACAAAAAAAACAAAGAATGAATCTAGACACAGACTTTATACCCTTCACAAAAATTACTCTAAATAGAATACAGATCTAACTATAGAACATAAAAATATAACCTTTGTAGAATATAACCTAGAATAAAGTGTTTATAGTCTTGGGTATGGTGGCAACTTTTTAGATACAACACTGTTATGATTTATAAAAAACATAATTGATAAACTAGACTTTATTAAAATTAAAAATATCTGCTCTAATAAAAACATTGCAAAGAAAATGAGAAGATGTGCCATAGATGGGAAGAAAACATTTGCACATCGGATGAAGGACAGCTATACAAAATATATAAAAAATTAAAACAATTTCTTATAACTTAGTAAGAAAACAAACAACCTGATTAACCAAACAAAGACTTTAATAGATCTCTCACAAAAGAAGATGTTCAGAAAGCAAGTAAGTATATGAAAAGATGTTCCACTTTATATGTCATCAGGGAAATACAAATTAAACCACAATGAGATAGGTACACTACACGTGTATTAGAATGGTCAAAATTAGAAACACTGAAAACACTGAATGGAAAGCAGTAGGAATTCTAATTTATTACTGGTAGGAATTCAAATTGGCATAACCACTTTGGAAGAGTTTGGTGGTTTCTTATAAAACTCAATATACTCTTGCCTTATGATTCAGCAATCATGTTTGTTGGTATTTGCCTTGGTAAGATAAGAATAGGAAATAAAATATATTCAGATTGGGAAAGAAGATATAAAACTGTCTTTCTCCACAGATGATATGATTATCCAAAAAAGTCAACCAAGAAAAAAAAAGATCGAAAATTTATGTCCACACAAAGACCTGCACATGGATGCTTGTGGCAATTTTATTCAATAATTGCTAAAACTTGAAAGCAAACCAAGATGTCTGTCAGTAAGTGAATGGATAAACTGTAGTACATTCAGATATTGAAATATTATTCAGCCCTAAAAAAGAAAAAAACTATCAAACCATGAAAAGACATGGAGGAACCTTAAATCAATATTACTAAGTTCAAGAAACCAAATTTAAAAGGCTTTCTACTATATGATTCTAACTATATAACATACTGGAAAAGACAAAATAATGGAGACAGTAAAAAGATTAGTGGTTGCCAAGGATTGGGTTATGGGAGAGATGAATAGGAAGAGTACAAGAGGGTTTTTAGAACAGTGAAAATATCCTATCTGATTTCATAATGATTGGTATATGTCATTATAGTTTTGTCCAAACCCACAAAATATACACCACCAAGAACACATTGTTATTATTGTAAACTGTGGGCTTTAGATGATTATAGTGTATCAATTTGGTTCCTTAATTGCTACAGATGTACTACTTTGGTGGAAGATGTTGATAATCATAATGGATGGAGAAGACTATGTATGTGTCAGGGTGGACGTTGTAATGGAAATCTCTGTACCTTCTCAATTTTGCTGTGAACCTAAAATGACTCTGAATTCATCTTAATTAAAAAAAAAATTGATTGCCTTAAAATTAATTTATGAATTCAGTGAAGTAGAATTAAAATGACAGTTGGTTTTGCATGAAAGTTTATACATATAGCAGAAGGTATGTACCTTTATATTTCCCAGTTTCCCATACAGTTAGTTTGGCCAGATGATTGACAACTAGCCAACAGAACATGAAGAGAAATGGTATTTATCAAGGTGGCTTTGAAACCACTAAGATGGCCATGATTCCACAGATGAAGTAGCCTAGATCCATGATTCACCACTTAGAGGAGAGCAACTTTTTCTTAAACCACTAAAATATTGTAGGAATTATTTGCTTATAGAGCATACCACCATCTATCTAGATAATAAAACTAATGCCAAAAATTTATACAAAGCAATAAAATGCCAAGAATAGGCAGCTAATTTTTAAAATTTATATTTATTGTTTGAGAGAAGGTGTGAGAGAGAGCGAAAGGAGGGAGGGCCCAGAGAAGTCTCCATAGTTGTACATTATTAGTTGTGAAATGGTTTCATTCCACACAGGTGGATGTGGGGCCACACAGGGTGGAAACCCAACTGGGGGACTCCCACATGGGGAGCAAGAATTTTCGCCACCATGCTATACCAGCACTTACAAGTTGTGCTGCAGTTCAACATATAGGATTTCATGGGCTGGGGCCAGGAATTGAACCCTAGACCTTGTGATTGTGGGGCAAGCACTCAAACACTGAGCTATCCCAGCATCTCCAATAGGCAGCTAATTTTGAAGACAAATAAATATGAGGTGAAAGAATTAATAGGTAAATAGAATTACAGACACTCAAAAACAACATATGTATAGCTGACAGTTTAGTAGTTGATATAGGTAATACTGCAAATCACTGAAAGAATGCTGATTCCGTTGGCTGCACATATGAAAAAATAAAATTGGATACTCACCTCATACCTTATACAGATATTGATTGTAGATGAATTAAAAACCCAAAGGTGTAATATGACATTTATAAGAAAATTTAGAAAAGAGATTTCGTTTTTAAAAATATCCATTTATGTTTTTAAAAACATATATAACCCTAAAGAAAAGAAGTGATAAAAATGAATACAATAAAAAACACAATAAACAAAAGGAAAAAGAAAAACTACAGACTGAGAAAAGGTTTTGCTATACATATAATCAAAACATCACTAATATTTGGCACATATAAAAATTCCTTCAATAAATAAGAAAACCTGAATTTAAAAATATCAAAGTAAGATACCAGTTTATACCATCAATTGGCAAATTTATAATGGCTAAATAATCTGAGTGTTAATAAGCATGCAGAGGAACAGAAATTCCCTTAAAAGGTGGATGGCATTTAAAATATTATTATCACCTTGTAGAGCAGTTGGCTCAGTTTGAAGATGTGCATAACCTTTGAGCTAACAATTCTCCTAAGTATACACTCTAGAGTTCAGAGAAAATTTTACACATATGAAAGGAGAAACTGCAAAAGAATATTCATAGCAATGGTATAAAGACAAAAAATATTCAAATGCTCTGTGAAAGTGTATAACAAAAACTGTGTGTATCAACACATTAAATTTTAAAATAAGAATGTTGAAAATTAAAGCCAATTAAACACTGTAATATAATGTATGATACCATTTATATAAACTTTAGAGACATACAAAAAATACTAAGTAGTAAATTAAGAATTTGAATGCCTGTGTCTAGTCAGGAGTGGCGAACCTTTTGGTGATTGAGTGCCAAAGTTTATGAAATAAGAGTATACTCGCTCAACTCACGCGCCAACCCATCAAGTGAGATAGAGGTATCGATTATTTTTATGTCTATAAGAGCATAAACAATAATTTTTTAAATCGTATTCACAGCTCCGCGTGCCGAAATAATTGCTCCTCGTGCCACTTTGGGCATGCATGCCATAGGTTCGCCACCCCCGAACTATGGAAAAGAATAATGGAATTATTTTTTTTGTTGTTCAGTAGCTTATTCTAGGGCTTCATGGAGATGTGAAGATGTTCTGATTAGACTAATGATTTGAAGTCTAATGTACTTCTAATATTTGTTTACCATTTATTTAAAAGAGAGACTGATATCAGAAATAGGCAAAAATGAGGATGACTGCTCAGCATTTTTACTCTTGTAGTGAACAATTCAAATTGAGCTCTGGTTCCAAATACATATTTTTCACTCAACTTTATACATGTTCTTCATCAGACTTTCTTTTTTTTTAAATTAAATTTATTGGGGTGATATTAGTTAGTAAAATTATGTAGGTTTCAGGTACATAGTTCTACAATACATCATCTGTGTGTATTGTGGAGGGATGGTAAGTGGAGAGGGGAGAGGGAATCAAATATATGGTAATGAAAGATGAACTTACTCTGGGTGGTGAGCACACAAAACACACTTTTTCTTAAAAGGATATTCAGCAAATCCTGTTGTTACTTAACATGACTCTTACAATCTCACAGTTTATCCATGGAGCTTATCAAAATATTCTAGTCACATGGAGTAATATGTCAGAGAGGAGTTCTAAAAAATTAGAATTTTCTTTTTACCTTATTAAAATTCTAGTAAATTGGGGTGTTGTTTAAATAAATTGATGGATGTTGCTTGTGTAGTGGGATCATCACTTCTTAGTTCAGTTTTTCTTGAACTCAGTGATCAAGCCACATAAAAATCATATTGAGCTTATTAGAAATAACTAAAGTAAAATTAGCAAGTCTCTGAAATGTATTACTTTAGAGAATTGTAAGGTTTCTAAAATCTGAGGTTCCAAGGAGAATTAAAGTGAATAATATGTAATAAATATTAACAAAACAAACAAATAAGCAAACAAACAAAAGACATCTTGAAAATGTCTAAGAAGAAACCAGAGGTCTTGGGATTAGTGCTTCCTAATATTAGATGGAGTTTATCAATGAGAAATAAGAAATGACTTGTAAAATACTGCTGGAAATGAGTCTGGCTGTTTAGTTTTCTTTTTTGTTTTCCTCTTTGTATATACAGCCTTTTTTGAGTTTTCTATCCCTTGAAGTGCAATTCTGATTCTGGTGTACAGAGCCTGGTATGTATACTGAATATACAGGGTTTGACTGGTCATGGGACCCCTTTTTCAATGGCCATTGTCACAGTGTGTAACACCTTTTACCGCTTTCTTTGTTTTTATTATCTCAACAGTTATGCTTCGGGGCACCTAAGAATGTGCTCAAAGGAGAAACAAAAAGCAGATGAGCTCTTAAAGTGATCCAAACACATGTCACCTGAAGAAGCCATTCAGGATTTATTCATTTTTCTTTATTAGAAAGAAGGTCCTTGTCCTTCCCACTGTGATGAGCGTCTATATCATAAATTGGAAAATACTATAATGGCAAGAAGTAGCTTTATTTTCATACAAAGTGTGAAGCCGGTTCAGTGAAAAATAAAATCAGAATTCAGGGAAGGAGCAAAAGAGCAAACTTGCTTTATTACATTGGCCAAATTTTGGTCTAGTATACCCATGGTTTTGCAGACTTGCTAAGAGTGATTTCCTCTGTTGAAGCTCAAAATTTGGGAGAATTTTTATTCTAAAGCTGTAAACAAATGTAATTGATTTTATATAAAAATAATCTATTAGTTTTGAGTATCTTTTTCTAAATTTGACAACCTAGGGGGAAAGGAAAAGAACCTTGTTCACCTACCTCCCCCTCCCCAACAAACTTACCTTTACTTCCAAAAGTGAAGAAAAGGAACAGGAAAAGCAGCATAATTGATAAATTATTTCATAGCATTTAAATTTAACATCCTATTGTGCTGATATTTTAATAAACGCTTTTCTGTCTCCTCATACTAATCACACTCTAAAATTAAATCAAGGCTTACGTTATATAAATGCAATTGACAGTTTACAAACTCTCCTTGGGGATGTATTTCTATCTAGGTGCAGAGCAATGTGCTAAATAGAAAAAAAGAAAGAAGAAAAAAATGTTTTTGAACATTTATTGTTTGAGAGAAAGAGAAAGAGACAGAGAGAAGGAGGGGGAGGGCCCAGAATAATCTCCATAGTTGTACATCATTAGTTGTGACACGGTTTCATTCCACACAAGTGAATGTGGGCCTGCACGGGGTAGAAACCAAACCAGGGGCCTCCCACATAGGAGGTGAGAACTTTGCTGCCATCCCAGCATTTACCAGTAGCCCGGATATTGAGTGAATAAAGATTTATGTCTCAAGGCAAGTGCTTAACATGCTGTCTGTGTTGGATGGAATTATTTCCTTTTAGTAGAATCAAATCTTATCGGATTAACTATGAGCTAGATTAATTTACTAGATTAACTAGCGAAACCTCACTAGGGGACATAGAAATATATCACAATTGGTTTAAAAGAATTCCCGAATACACCAGAAACTATTATAATATTGCATGTCAACTCTAATTGAAAAATTAAAAATATATTAAAGAGAATGCATAGTAAGTTTATGATTCATTAAATTACTTTAGAGAATTACCCTAAAGCTTCTGTTTGAATGTTAAATATAGGTAGAAAAGCATTAAAAACCTCAATATTTTACTTAGAGGAATCTGAAAAGAATAAGATATAAACTGAAGTTTTACTTTAGTGAAATATTTATATCAACTTCAAAAATAAGGTAATTCTCAATTTTAATAAGACAATACTAATGTAAAATAATTAAAAAATATAAAATTTTCAGTATGCCTTAGGACTTAACCAAAAAACCTTTCCTGAAACACTGAGAGAGTTTCAAAGGAAACTTCTGAGTTACCTAAGTCACTCACTTCCATTTTAAGAAAATATGTTATAGAAGAAAGTATTGTTTATTATGGAATTTTTGTGGCAAAAGTGCTGGCTGAGGGATATCTTCAGTATTTAAACCACAGCTAGGCATGAGTCCTTATGTCAGAGTCCTCTGGGGTCCTCCAGTTGTAATCTAAATAACGTAGCCACCCTGATTGTGACTTGTCTTATGCATTAGTCTGTTCTGGCTTCCATAAATAAAAATGCCATAGAACAAGTGGCTATAAATAACCAACATTTATTGTATTTTCATTTTTGAGTTTTATGGGAATTTCTTTTTATTCTTTTTTATTTTTCAATTATAGTTGATATTTCATATTATCTTATATTAGTTTCAGGTGTACAGTGTAGTGTTAGACCTTTATATAGTTTATGAAGTGCTCCTCCAAAAAATTTAGTACCTACCTGGCACTATACATACTTATACAATATTATTGACTGTATTCACAATACTGTACTTTACATCCTTATAACTGTTTTGTAACTACCAATTTGTACTTCTTAATCATTTCTCCTTTTCACTCAAACCCCAAACTTTCTCTCATCTAGTAACATCAGTTTGTTCTCTGTATCTATGCATTCATTTCTGTTTTGTTGTTGTTGTTTGTTTAGTTTCTTCTTTAGATTTCACATATAAGTAACACCATATGGTATTTGTCTCTATCTGATTTTATGTAACACAATACCTGCTGAGTTTATCCATGTTGTCACAAAATGGTAAGTTGTTGTTTGTTTTTTTTAAGATTTGTTTTATTGATTTTTGACAGAGAAACAGAGAGAGAGAGAGACAGAGAGAAGGGGGAGGGCCCAGAGCAGTCTCCATAGTTGACAGCATTAGTTTTCCATATAGTTTCACTCCACAGGTGGGCACAGGCCTGCGCAGGGCAAGAACTGGGCTGGGAGCCTCCCACATAGGCCCTGGCAAGAACTGAACTGAGGGCACACTCCAGTTCAGCATGTGGGTCTGCATGGGCCGGGGCTGGGATTTGATCCTTGGTCCCCGTGGCTTCAAAGCAAGTGCTTAACCCACTGAGCCATGCCAGCTTTCCCAGGATTTTTTTTTTTTTGGCTGAGTGTGCTATCTCTTCTTCTTTATGCAGACGGGCATTTGAGTTGCTTCCATATCTTTGCTATTGTAAATAGCACTGCAGTGAACATAGAAGTACATGTATCTTTCCGAATTAGTTAAACAAAAATTTATGTTTCACATTTCTGGAGTCTGGAAAGTCCAAGATCAAAGTGTTGAGAGATTCCATGTTTGGTGAGAGTCGGCTTCCTGGTTCATAGAGAGCCACCCTCTACCTGTGTCGTCATAGGTGTAACGGGTGAGAGAGCTCTCTGGGTTCTCATAAGGAATTCGTTTCATTTGTGAGAGATCCACCATCATAATCAACTCTCAAAAGCTTCACCTCCAAATATTACACCATCACCAATAGACTTAGAAGCCTAGAGATGAAGAGGATGAGCCTGACTGAGTGAAACTATATGAAACTTCCTGTTACCCTATTGACCGCTATGTATCTGGAATCCCTAAACCAAATTCAGCTGTGCAAGAAATGCCCTTCGCCAAAGGGGCTTCTGACTACCAGTCTTGTTTCTCTGATTGTCAGATCTTCTTCTCAGGTAATTTGTAGGAATTGTATTTGAGGTTCTGCATCAGCAGGGTTTGTTTGTTTGTTTGTTTGTTTGTTTGTTTTAAACATAGGAAAATTAAATTTTATGTATACTGGATCACTCTTCAAACTCTGTGTCTTGGAGTTTATCAGAACAGATTATACTTGAAGCTGGCTTGCCATTTTTCAACATCAGTATCAGCGCCAGTAGAGATTATATAAAAGTATACATAGAATGGATTCTTATGGAATCTATGATTGTCTTGTTTTTTCTTTAGTATACATAGGCTTGCTGCTTTTCCTTAAAGATATCATGTATGTCTGTGACCAGGTAAAAGAAGAAAATAGAAAACAATTCACTTTCTTTTTTCCTGGAAGAGTTGAATTAGTATCTGGAAAATCCAAATGTATTGATATTGTTACAAACCAGCTTTATCTTTAGAAACACTAGTTTGGTATTTAGGGTGGTAGAAAGAAGTGACAATAGCTCTGTAGCTTGACTGCTCTGGGTAATCATCTCATGCCCAACACTTAATTTACTGTGTGTTCTTGGGTATTTCCAAATCATAATTTCTTCTTCTATAAAATAGTGTTAGTCATTCCCAAATTAAGGAGCTGCTGTGATGAAAGATTGTATAGGTAAAAACAAATTTTACATAGCACCAGGCATGTATTATATATTCAGAAAATGTTAACTCTTATGTTAACTGCTATTAGAAGAAGTAATGGATTTTTACGACAAAATATTCAGTTAATTTATTAAAATTTTTAAGTCATGTTGGCATACATATACACATACATACACACATCTAGCCATTTTCCCCAATGCCTTTTCAATAATTGTACATCATTTCTCCTATATTATATGACACATGAGATTGCATTGAGGCAGTGTTTGGCAATAAATTTATTTCTTTATATCCTTAATGGACACTACTACCTTTAATTGCATAGAATATATTCATGCATAGATAGAACTCGATAAGATAAATTTGATTGATGAAGGTCTTAGGTACTAAGATTTGTCAGAAAATTGAAGCAATTGATAGAACTTGGCATGCTTAACTACATTAATTGACCCAAACTTCTTAGTCTGCTGTTCAAAAGTTTCTGTAAACTGTTTTCTTCTGTCCCAAACTTACCTTCTAATTCACTTCTTATGTAGACTGAACTTCAGTTTCTAGCATCATAAATTATTTTTTATTCACTCATGATATAAAGCATTTCCATCCCCCTCAATATGTTTACATTTCGTTTATCCTAAAAGACATTTCTCAAGGTCACCTATTCCAGGAAACTTTTCCAGATTTCCTTACTATAAAAGCACGTAATCTAACTCCCATTGTTATTTTTCAATAGAGATTTTTATAGTATCTTTCTGCATAGCAATATAATCATATTCACCATGTCTGATCTTCCCTATTATATTAAAAGCTCCTTGAAAATGGGATCCATGCTTGATTAATCTTTGTGTCCCTGCAGTAGTGAGCAGAGGGCCTTATACCTAATAGGCACATCATATATACTTGTTGATATTTTTCAGTTAAGGATACAGCTGTTGAAATTTTTTTTTCAATCCAGGATATAGCTGTTTAAATATACTAAATGACAAGGATGAGGTGGATAAGTCAATATTCTATAAAGACACAGACTGTAACTTCTTATATAAATTTTTAATGAAGCATATCATACCCATACCCATAACAGGTTATCTTTAAAACTAACTCTTTTCTTTTTCCTCTATAAATAATATTGAAGAACTGAAGTTCAATAATTACATCTAACTCCAATCAGTGTATTCCATAAATGGAATATAAAAGCAGAACTTTATAAAATGCTTTTTATAAAAGGTTTAATATGAATGCAAAGAACTTCAAATGTATCTTCATACTTGTAATTGCCAATAAGGACTAGTCTGCATTTTCATAAGGAGAGCAAAACATTATTTTCAGTGTTTTAAACCTTAAGTAGAACATGGCAGTTGAAAAAGGTTTTAAATGAATGTTAAAGTGACCAGAATCATAACACTAATTCCACCACTTATTTTCAGTGGGTTTTTTGGTAGATTTACTAAATCTCTTTTAATTATAGTTTATTCTTCATTTGAAAATAAAGATAATAGCACATGGCCTGTCTACTCTGTAGGTTGTTGAGGTCAACTGTGATTTATAAGCAAAGGAATTTTAATCGTTGAATTGCTTATAAAATATTAGTATTATGATTGATTATAATACTTGCTTGTAGTTTAAAAATATATATTTGTATCAGTGTGGGAAGAGTTCAAGTGCAGCTGGACACCTTCCCTTTGTTCCCAAGAAGAACCTTGTGCTTAAAGAACATACTGGCATGCTCATAAATTGCATTGCATACAAAATGCTCTGAGTACAGATAGTATATTATATATATCCTTGTTCCTTCTGTATTCGGTACATGAGGCCTTTTCTTACAATTGGCTAGCTATAGGGTGTCCCAAAATTCACGCAAAAAGTAATTTTGATAGAAAACACAGGTTTATAATTAAAAATTGTAAATTTTCATTGCTCAACAATGAAAGCACATTGTTCTTTCATGTAGTGCTCCATTTTTAATAACCTTAAGCTGTCAGCTGCCACGCTGTCTTTTTTATTCGTTGGCAACACTTTACCGCACAAATGACGCAAAATTCAAATCTTGCGTGAATTTTGGGACACTCTTTATGTGCTTCTGTGGCCTTCGGGCATGCCCCAGCTTTTTGTATTTCAGATCCCACAGGACAAGGGTCAGGGTGTTTCTACTGGAGCATGAAGGAAGGTGCGGGCAGCTGCACTGCCCATGCCAGCTGTGGAGTGGACCCACCAGTGATGGCAGAGCAACACATTGCAAGGGGCTGAGTGTTGTACTCTCTGTCTCCTCTTGCTGTTAATAGACACTGTTCTGCTTGAGCCTGGTATGTGTTTTCTCTGTTCTCAGTGACCTTGAATGATGCACTGATTGCTTCCCTGGTTGGTACTTATTAGCCTTTCCACTTTGGCCGTACTCATGTTATGTTCTGTCCTGGAGTACAGCCTGACTACTTAGCGAACCAATATCATTTAAATTCTGTTGTCATACTGGAGGTGTGTTGTAATTTCTTTACATTGTTGCAGATAAAGATGCTATTCATGTTGTCCTTCTACAGGAAAAATAAGATATATTTCATGACCACAAAACTCATCTTTTATAGTTTTGCATTAATTCCTATTTATGGCATGAAAAACAAAATGATTCTGCCTTGAAAAGCAGACTTAGCTTCTTGAAGATTTGGTCTAACAAATCAAAGTACACAAGTATGTGTGGAGGACTGATCAAGATGAGAGTTTGTTTAGGGGTCAGGGATATTTCTGAAGTTTGTGTGTATAATGAGTGATACACTGGTAACAGAAAATAAGATGGAGGTCAAGGTGAATGAAAACATTGAGGAATATGAAATGACCCACTTTTCTTTCTCCCTTATTTTCCATGACTCCCTTTATTATTTTAGTGTTATCTACATTCATTAACATGGATACAAGGACATATACAACCACTTCTCTCTTTGATTTTCACCATTGACACAGCTAGTAAACTGATGTGGTTATGGACTAATAGCAACGACTAGAAGTGACTGGCAGAACCTCCCAATTCTGTGAAATGGCTCTTTTTGGATTATTTTTAAAAGTTCATTGTATTTGCTTCTTACATTATCAATTTATTAAGCAATATGTGAGTAGTTTGTTTGGCATAAACATGTCTATACAGTTTATTTCTGTATGTAGACCAGGATTATGTGAGATAGTTTAGGAAATGTAGAAACTGTATTGAGAACAGGATGTACTAATGGAATAAACACCAGTGGCCACACTTATAGCCTGGTATAGTGAATCCAAAGGAAGGTTGGAAAGTGATGGATTACCCAACAGTCTCAAAAGAGGAATTGAATATTGAGCACACATCTGCCATCTTCTGGGGGTATATATCTTATCACAGTATTTATAATAATATGATAATGAGAAATAATAATGGAGGGAAAGCCAGGATGGCATAGAGGGTTAAGAGCTTGCTTTGAAGCCCTGGGAACCGAGGATTGGATCCCAGCCCCAGCCTGTGTGGACCTATATGCTGAACTGAGGTGTACTTCCCACGTGGGAGGCCTCCAGTTCAGTTCTCAGCCTCCAGTTCAGTTCTCGGCCCCCAGTTCAGACCTTGGCTCGAGGGGCCACGCCTCCCATGCAGGAGGCCCCCAGCCCAGTTCCTGCCCTACGCGGCCCCCACCCACCTGTGTGGAATGAAACCATGTTGAAAACTGATGACCTACAACTATGGAGACTTCTCTGGGCCTTCCCCCTTCTCTCTGTCTGTCTGTCTGTCTGTCTGTCTGTCTCTCTCTCTCTTTCTCTCCCTCTGACTCTGTCAAAAAATAAATCTTAAAAGAAAGAAAGAAATAATACTGTAAAAACCCAGTGTGATTTTGGGTGCCAAGGGATTACTGATAATGGAGATTGAAAATGAAGCCCTCTGGGGAAAAGTTAAGGGTGAGGAAGCAGTAATGACAGAGATTATATCTCTGTATTTTAAGTATGTAAGATTTTCATTGGTTTTTCATTCTTGATCAAACTGTTAGAAAATGAGTTTTCTTCAGAGGCTAGGGTTTCATTCAAATCATAATAGAATAAAAATAGTTCTGCCTCCTTTATTTCTTGTCTTAATTGGGAAAGAAGACCAATTGTATATTAGATGAGTGGGAAACAGTGATTTTCTAGAATTATATTTGGGTTTGGGTATTTGAGCTGTTTTGTATTTTATGCACAAGGTTATTGGCCAGGGTACCAGTATAGAGTCAACAATTTCTTCAATAATATCAACTAAAACTCAAGCTGTTCTGAAAGTTAGGTGACCAGTAACTTACTATTTCACAGCTTTCTAAAATATTTCCTAAAGTTGAACCTCAGTGGTATTTCTCCCAGTGGTCACTTTATTTCAGGTGGGCACATGGCTGTTTTGTAGTTTTCTGCTTGTTTTTCATGTAAGCATTGCTCAAATGCTACTAGGTAAGATGTTTTTCAAGGTCTTGGGGTAGGTTATCCATTCAAGGTACATATACAATTTGGCTATCAGGGCAAATACAAGTATCATGAGGGGTAATATTTTTTTATTACTATAGCTTGTATCATTACAAAATTGAGTACATCAGATAAATAATTAACTGTATAAAATATATATTACATTTTGAAATTATTTTGAAATATATCGATTTTGGAGATTTGCATGATTTTCAGTTCTTTTGGGTTTCACTGTATTGTACCTGGCTAAGTCACTTATAATATCTAATACCTGCTAATAGGTACTGTGTTTGTTGTTTATCTGATACCCACTAGAAGTCCCAGGAGTCTCCAAACTTTTCAGCCCGAGGGCTGCATTAACTATCAAACAGCAGTTATATCATCTCATTGACTGTTAACAGAAGTCGAAAAAGTAAGCAACTGATCTTGGCAGGATACCTGTAAATTTCCATAATTTTTTTCCGTAGATAGAAAGGTCTCCACGGGCCGGATGAGAGGGCCACAGCCTGTGGGCTGTAGTAGAGGAAATAGTGTTGAATTTTTGAATGACAGAATGCCAAGCCTCCTTTTATTAATTGTAATAATAAAGGATGCAATAGTCATAAATATGGCTCATCAATATAATGAAATCTTATAGAGCTAAGTCAATTCATAAAAAGCATGAAATGTTGATACCAATATAGTTTTTAGTATTGTTCTGAATGATGCTACTGTTTTGGCACACAATTTCAGGTTGCAGTAAGTCATGAGGAAGCTTCTACCACCTGTGTGACAGCTTCTTTGTCTGATAGGCATATTCCAGAACAATGCGCTATCCAAGTTGCCAAGTTATATAACAGCTCTTAGTTTTGTATGCATCTTTTCCTGATTTATGAAGCCATAGTACATTCTTTCTTTAAAATAGTTAAAGCCTCTTCAAGTTATTACCAACTTTTCTTATTTCTTCCCTCTCATAGTATAGTTGTTTCTTAGTTAAATCTTTTGTGGCTGTCCTTTTCTTTTTACTTTCTTTGCTATTATTTGTCTAATAACCTTTTAATTTAGCACTCAGCTTATTAGTAGCCCATTAACAGGACTGTAGGCTTCGTAACAATGTTCCATGCAAGTTACTCCCTGCTTCAGTCCTTCATTTGTCTCTCATTGCCTGAACCACATTTACTGTTGCCTGTGCAGTCTAATTCTAACTTATTTTTTAACTTTATCTCTCATCTCATTATACGAGCCATCACTTCCAAGCAAATTGATTCACTGGAACATGCTATGAAGTCCAGACTGTTACCGTGTTTTTGCTCATTCAATTCTTCCTTATTTTCTTCTTCTCTTCCTAAAATATCTTCATTCTTTGCCCTCCTCCATGGCTAACCTTGAGTCATATCTTCTCCACAAAGTCTTATGAAATCCACCAGTGCTGGTCCTACAATAGCTTTAATTATTATATAATGTAGGATACTAGATGAATTTGTTATGTAGAAAGTAGTTAATAAACATGAGGTTCTTTACCCTCCCTCTTTTCAATGTATGTCTCAGGATGATAATGCATTTTCGGTTTAACCTTAGAGGTAACTATCTCAAGGACTTTTAAAGCCTCTCAGAGCCCTATAGTAATTTGTAAATCACAGTCTAAAAGTAGAAACTGGATTGATTAAAATTGTGTTACAAGGGTGAGGAAGCGAGGGCTGAGTGAACTCAGTGCTCTCATGAGGTATGCTTACAAAGTTGAATTTGATGAGTAACTATTAAAAAATACCTATGTAGTATACTTATCAGCTTTTGAGGGCCAATAAATGTGGAATATTGTCTGAAAATTCAGCCTTTTGCTTTCAAGCAGTTTGAGCTATGTATGATATTTAAACATAATACTATTATATATGTACTTTTAGATATACTGTTCAGTATTAGCCTTCTGTTACTTATCTTTCATGAAATGTATTTATTGAACTGTTTATTAGTTATGAAAACTATTTATTTAAACTAGTCCTTGCCTTTGTTTTTATATTTCTGCAGTTAGAATACTTTTTTTTCCATAATGTTAGTGATATTTTTCTCTTATGATTTTTAGTCCAAATGATTTTTCTCAACCACTTAATTTAAAACGTGTGCAATTAGTTTTAACATTTGTGCTGAATCTCAGATATCAATGATGAACATTTTAGTATAGTAAAATGTAGGAAAAAATGAGAATTCTGCCTATATCAGTTTTTCTTTTCTTAAAAAGGATTATTCATGGGAAATAATATTGAGACATGGGGAGTATCTTAGTTTTCATTGTGGAAGGAAGAGATCAACCCCTAGTACTAAGGGTGAATCATACAACACAGTGTTTTCAAGTGCGCCACAGCAATGTTTGTAGCAACTGAGTACCATATATCAAGTTTTCCAGGGAAAATGAGAAACTAAGCACAACTGGTGGACTGTGAAGCCCAAGATTGGTTAAATCTCCTCTGGCAGGATAGTTACTACCCTAATTCTTCTCCCCTGCTCACCGATGGTGGTAAGGTAAATGGTTCATTATAATACATTATGAATTGTAGTGTCTGAAACGGACATATATTGTGCATGTATCTGTTGTTACTTTTTTTTAATATACTGACCACACTAAGTAATGAAAATGAGATAGACCCTCAGTACACACATATGTCCTTGGCCAAATTTTGGGGAATGAGGGATGGATGAGGATGTGAACCAGGAAGATGTATTTGACTTTTTAAAGTATCGCTTTCTTAAAACTGTTGCATAAGGTGTACAACTTTCCATAGTAGATCTAAATATATTAATATAATTGTGCTAAATTACATTTCCTACTCCTATCATTCGAATTTTAAATTTCTGTGTTTGCAACACTGCAAATAGCTAAAGACATATAAACAAACACTACATACTAAATTGGGAGTCATGTTTTTAACAAGCTAGTTTTGAATCCTTTTGTAAAGTGTATTTTTTTATAATCTAAAAAATATGATATTATTTAGTATGTTCTAGACTTAGAACGTAGTGGTTCTAATTTTATTTATGCTCTAGAATTTTAGAATTTTCTAACAAATTTGAGTAAGGTAGTTGGTAAAAGTTGGTTTTAATAAAATACATAGTCATATATTCATTAAGGATAGATAGATAGATAGATAAATAGATAGATATAGGCAGACAGCAATATATTGCTAGTTTCCAAATAATAACTTATGTGAGTTAAGAATCATTAGGGTAGCATTTCAGTTCACTGTTACAAAGCAAATAATTCTCAAATGGATTCATAATTTAAATGTAAGAAAACCATGAAAATACTAAACAGAAAAAATAGATACACCATTAATCTTAGGCTTAACATGACAGTTGCAAATAATTTCCCCAGTTTACCTTGTGTGCGTATATATGACCATAAACATATCCTGTGTATATGCATGTATACAGAATTGCATTTTTAGTGCTTCTAGAACTTTGTTCTGCATACAAGTTATATACAAATTTATAATAAATATACAACTATACTTACAATTAATACTATTTAAAATATGTATTTTAATATTTATCTTGGTATTTCTTTGTATTTTTCAGTTTTCTTCAATTAACTTACACTTCTTTTGTGATGAGTTATTTTAAGTAGAATAGGTACAGAATGTTTTATTAATTTATGTTGCAAATCCAGGAGAAAAAAGTATTATATGATCAAAAAAGAAAGCCAAACATTTAATTAACTTAAATTTTTTTCTTTTGGAATATATTTCAAAGCTATTATTATTATTAGTTATTATTATTATTATTATTATTTTAAGTGCCATAATATAATAGTGCTGGTATTAATCTTAGCTTCAATCTAAAATAGAACATTTGATGTATTGAGTTACATTTGGATATAGTTTGTCACTTCTGTAGTTTGTTAAAGAGGGATTTTCTTCTTCTTTTTAAAATCTCTGCCACTACAGTTCTGTGTCAAAAGCCAATCAATTCTGTCACAAACCAGGATGGTGCTTAAGAAATTGAAAACATTTCTGCTGGCAGGTTCACTATTCATTTCTGACACCCAGCTGGTACAATATTGAGCACTTTAATTTATTGAAGTTGCTATTTGGAAAATAAAAGCCATACATTTTCCTCATGGAATCTATTTTAACATCTCTTTATATCTGTTTGGATACAGTCATAGTTTTTTAATAAAACATTGAACATTCATCTTTCTAAATTGCAATCTAAATGATAGGTAAAACAATTAATTTGAATTCAAGATTAATTTCTTACATCTGTAGAAATCATGGGTATCAAACTAAGAGCGTTTTCAATGTCTCATCAAGCAAATTTGGTTTGGTTTGGTTTGGTTATATTTTCAAAACGTGAGTTGTTTGAAAAGCGTTTAAAATGCAAATGCCTGTTTTTTAAAAGCCTATTTATTTTGTATCAAAATTACTAATGACTGCTTTTTGCAAGGCATGGGGCAAAACCTATAGATAATTCTGATCACTTGGATAAATACTGGGATCTAGAGCTAAGATCAAAAACTGAGTTTGAGCCAGTTACCTTAGAAAGCCAAGATCATGGCAGGGGAACCAAGAGAAGTCCGTAAACCCAGAATCCTAGAGATAGAAGTACATGTGAGAAGCAAGTAGAGTTTAAAGGAGAGAAGGAAAAAGGATTCTGGGTGATTTTATTGAATAGCATTAAAGTTTAGGACTTACCTTTATGGGCTGTTCCTCAGAGGTACAGGGGCAGGTTAAGCTGGCATAATGACAAAACCTCAAGCACATTCGACCTGGCAGATTTTGTTTGGTATTGTTGGAGACAGTATATAAAAAGATTTTATTCACAGCAGTTTTTAAATTATGAATAAAGCCAAAAAAATCTATCCAATTTTGTAGAACATGTTGGTGAACTTTTTTTTCAGTAATCACTTGAGTATATTTAACAAAAGTCTCTATTTGCAATCATTAAACCTTGTACTCATTAAATCACATACACTAATAATCCTTTATTTTGATGTGATACCTGAATCACATGCACTATTATGTGACAGTAGTTTAATAAATTTTATCTATGCAGATTGCTAATTTCTAGTAAACTAGACACTACAGTTCTTATTAACTATGGAAGGTAACAAATAATTGTTTTAGCAACAATCATATAATTGTAAATCTTTATACTTTTTACATGCAAAGATCATTCTTGTAAATTAATGTAGCTCAAAAAATTCTGCAGTTGTTGCCATTAGTGTCATCTCTAATTGCATGCAGGGTCTATGTAATAGAATATGTGAAATCAAAAACTCAAGTCTGTTGAATATATATTTAACATCCTCTCCAAATACAAAATATAGTGCATGCTGCTTTCTTCTGTGGTACCCTCAGTAAATCTCCTCTGCCGTAATCCACAATTGAAGTGTCTGAAAATTTGGGGTGCAAACTTTATGGTACAGTTTTAAAATGTTCATTTCTGACACTGTATCCCTTATAAATACACATTGTTTACTTATATCCTGGGTAATTCTGACACAAGATCCACAGACCACATTTTTTTTTAATTGTTAAATTTATTGGGGTGACATTGGTTGGTAACAATTACGTTGTTTCCAGGTGTACAATTCTACATTACGTTGTCTATGCATTGCATTATGTGCTCACCACCCAGAATCAGCTCCTTCCATCATCATATATTTGATGCGCCCTCCCTACTCCACAATTTGAAAACATCTGTTTACAGATGGCAGCTAAGCTGTCAAGTGCCAACAGTGCGTCCTTATGGCTAACAATGGGAAAGATTTAACTCAAGTTTGAATACTTAAACACCATTTTTCTTTTTGTCCATTCAGGAACACATACCATTTACACACACACTAAACGATTTTGGCTAAATTCATCTTAAAAACTACGTTTATTGGCTTATACATCTTTGTCTTTTATCTTTTCCTACAGCAACATTTGCCTTGTTAAGCCAAGAAAACATTATGTTCTCCTAATTTCAGTGCTTAAAAAAAAAAGCAGTCTTTACCACACCTGGAAAACATAGGTACTATTAGTGTTAAAATCTTACTAGGAAAAAATAGAGCATTACATTTTATTTTTTAAAGACTTATTTTTATTGTTTTTGACAGAGAAAGAGACAGAGAGAAGAGGGAGGGTCCAGAACAGTCTCTACAGTTGACAGCATTAGTTTTCCATATAGTTTCACTCCACAGGTGGGCACGGGGCTGCACAGGGCAGGAACTGGGCCAGGAGCCTCCCACATAGGCCCCGGCAAGAAGTGAACTGGGGGCACACCCCAGTTCAGCATATGGGTCCTCATGGGCCAGGCCCAGGATTCGATACTTGTTCTCTGGGGCTACAAAGCGAGCGCTCAACCCTCTGAGCCATCCCAGCTTCCCCTAGAGCCTTACATTTTGAAATAAAATATAATAACTACGTATTTCCATAAAGAAGCACTCAAAATTTTCTTTAAAATTTTCATGAAGGTTTCTATCTGCCTTCTCCATGCATATCTGCTCTTCTTATAATTACAGATAATAGGAAATAAGTGTTCGAGGATTGTATATGAGGAATAGTATTGTGAAGTATAAAATGTTGATTTTTACGTATTTGGACATACAGAATTTGTAGGTTAGCAACTGTTACCTTTTGTCAGACAAATAGCTATGTGTAGTAGGCAACTATTCTGCTATTAATCGTGGTATAGAGTATTTCAAGCATTCTGTTCAATTAATGATTTGAGCAGAGAACACCATTGTATCTGGTGCTATGTAGATACAGGATTAAGTGTTTTGAGGAAATCTATTTCACAGGAATGATCTATATCAGTGGTTCCCAAAGTGTGCTCCCCTGACCAGCAGCATCTGCATCACCGTGGAATTTCTCTTAGAAGTGCAAATTCTTGGGCCTTGCTTCACTTATCAATCACAAGCTGCCAGTGAGGCCTCGCTTTCTTGATGCATTTTTAAATTTGAGAATCACTGACCTGCATACATGGAGGCAGGTGTTGTTTATGATAGGGAGTGTATTACCAGTTGTAACATAAGAAAGCAAGAAAATTCTCAATGAATCATCTCTCCTAAGTGACACAGGGAAAATTCTTCATCAAGGGAAAAAAAAAAAATCAAGTGATCCAGCAGAAACAGACAATGCATGGATGGCAGTGTGGAAACCGCAAGAGGCAAGTGAACAGAGATTACAGGCACATGTTGGTTAGGGAACCGGCAGTTGTGCTTCTGTGCATCCAGCGGATTGTGATCCATGCACAAAAATCCAAAAGAACAAATCTAAAGAAAAAAATCTCTCTGCTTACCCTTTGTCAGAGCATCTTACTGCTTAGCATTCTTGGTGACTATTCATCTGTTTCCTTCTTGTCAACATGCTGACAACTAGCACCAATCAACACTTATTCCTGCTTCTTTGTTTTTCTTCCTCCTTTGTTTTTTATTCTAAAGCCTTACTTCTCCTCAATCAGAGCTTCAGATTCTAAGAAAATGACCTGGCAGTGTAGCAGAGATTTAAAAAAAAAAAAAATACACACGTATTTCACAGGTTAAGCCATATGATTTATTGTAAATCTTTCTTTTACATATAAGTATATAAATTTATAAATAAACCCTTCTTTATTTATATTATAGAAATTATTCCACCTTTGAGTTTAAAAAGGCTTTAGGCATTGCATGACTGATAAAGTTATGCCTCGGAATACAGAGAATATATAACTAGTGAACAGAGAAAATATAACTAGTGACATGAGATAGATGTATATTTCCTTCTCCTTTTCTGTGTTTACCTTATTCTCTTTTCTCGCTTTCCTTATATCTGCCTATCTGTTCACATTGACTTTTTATAACTTTAGCGTGTTACTTTTCATTTTTTAATTCATTATTCCATGTAATTTGTTTCCCTCTTTTTCAACTTTTTTGTTTTAAAATGAACATTTTTCTCCAATTCTTGAATATGAGATCCTTTTTTGATTCATCGTCTCATTGTCTCCCTCACATATTCATTTTTTATTTCTTAAGGTTCATTTATTTGCACCCCTGTTCTTTTATCTATATTCCTTTCTCTCCCTGCTGTGATCTGTCTGTCTCTTTCTGCTGGGCCATATGTAACTGTCTTTTCATCTTGCCCTTCCAAGCACCTTCTATAGTGTACATTTTTCTTTCTTGTTTTTACTTAAAAAAAAATAAAACTGTTAATGCTCTGAGAAAAAGGCATACTGCATGCAAAGTTCTAAATGTGAACTCCTCACAGCAAGATGAATAAGGCATGGCTCTTGCCCACAAAAAAAAAAGCCCTCACAATGGTTTTTGACTGGTAAGTCTAAAATGTATCCTATCCATTGTCAACTGAGTCCTCAATACTTGGTAATAATGATTTCACTCACTGTTACTGATAACACTTTCACACTTGCCTCATTTTCTTTTCTTCCCTAAGCCCTGTCTTAGTGTTCTGTATTGTAAGGATATGGTTGGGATGCTGGGATAGCTCAGCGGCTAAGCTCTGGCCTCACAGTTGCGAGGTCTGGGGTTCATTTCCCAGCTTCACCCAGTGCAAACCCATATGCTGATGTGGCACAACTGGTAACCACCCAGTAGGCTCTGCAGCGAAGGTTCTTACCTTCCATGTGGAAGGCCCCCAGTTCAATTCCCACCCCACTCGGCCCCACATCCACCTGTGTGAAATGAAACTATGTACAACTATGGAGTGTACTCTGGGCCCTCCCGCTCTTCTCTCTCTCTCTCTCTCTCTCTCTCTCTCTCTCTCTCTCTCTCTCTCTCTCTCTTTCTCTCTCTCTCTCTCACCTCTCAAAGAATAAAATAAAAATCTTTAAAAAGAAAAAAGGAATGCCTTATTACTATATGGAAAGTTTTCCTTGTACTTTATATATTTGAAGTGTAACAATAGCAACAATAAAATGTGAACTATAGAAATTTGCTTTTTCGGTGGCCATTGCACTGTGTCTGATTTTTTATTCTAACTCAATATAGACTCCAAAACAAGTTTTGGAATTCCCTGATACAGGTAGTTTCTGGAGCTTCCGAAAATTAATTATGATTCAAAAGTTGAAACTAGAGACTTGCATTTAGGATCTTTGCCCACCTCCCATCGTACGTAGATCAGAAACTGAAGTCTTAAGAACAGTGTCAGAGTAGGAAGAGATCAGAAAGAGTTATATTTTTCCTGCTCTTTCAGATTGGAGCATTTGGTAAAGCTGCCTGGAAACCTGGCACCAAAAACTACCACAACACTTTAGGTTATATGTCATTTATTCTCATTAATATTTGAAGAGCTTATTCCACTATGAAAGGATCAGTGATACTGGCTCTTGCATACCTGTTTATGTGTTTTTGCTGCTGCTGCTGTCATAATGATATTTCTCTTAACCACCACTAGTTTACAAGTTGCTGAACAGAAGACATAAGAAAATCCCATTTCTTTTCTTCGGGATCTCTATTCATAATACGATTAAAAACAAACAAACAAAAAAAACCCAACACACATAAAATGCCTTTTGCCAAATTCTCAAAGAGAGAAAAAAATTGCCTTGTTTTTACTACTTTTGGGTATTTTGTTGTCTTTCTTTTTATTTCTTCTCAGTGGGAATATAAGAAAGTTGGCCCTAAAAATCTCTAAAATGAAGAAATACTTACTATAATATGGAATACAGAAGAAATCAGGGTGCTAATAGTGACATTAACTATTGAGTGCCTTTGCAGTGCCTCTAACAATAAGTAATTACAAAACAGCAAGGCAGAAATAGTGGAATATATGTAGAATGAAACTGAATCTCAGAATGATTAAGTGGCTGGACAGAGGCTCCACATGTGTAAGATTCTTATGCTCCTTTTGTCTAGCAATTTGGAGAACATCAGAAGAAAGTGAAATTGCTTGCAGAGAACAATATTGGGAAATGTATCAACAAAGATACATGTAAAGTTTGAGAAAAACTTTTGAAGGACTAATAATTTTGAAATACTTCATAATCGTTTCTCTAAAATGAACATTGGCCTACCATCTTGTTTATAAAGTGTTCATACTACTGGCAACTATGACTCAGCAACTTGAAATCATGTACAAAATCAAGTAAGTATACTGATGTAGAAACTTTAACTTCAGTCTTTGGCTCCAATTGGTTACTTTTATGTAGGTGGTAATAGAAAAGAAATTAGAATTGGGAATTAAAGGTAATATGCTAACATTGAATAGGTTCAGATATATAGAATAGTTTTGAAAGCACTGTTTTATGGCATTCAATTTGTACAACAATCCTGTGAGAAAGTCAGGATGTATACATGTGGAAATTGAGGATATGAATAGCTAAGGAAACACGGTAATTAGTAAATGGTAGACCTGGAATGAGAATCCTCGTGCTCTTCAAAAAAATATTATGATCAGGCCCCCAGCCCAGTCCCCACCCTGCACGGCCCCCACCCACCTGTGTGGAACAAAATGATGTTGAAAACTGACAACGTACAAATATGGAGGCTGTTCTGGTCCCTCCCCCTTCTTTCTGTCCCTCTCTGTCTCTCTCTTTGTCAGAAACAATAAAATAAATCTTTAATAAAACACCATGATCATGATCTTTTAAGAAAGGATCAAGTACAATGTTTCAGTTGATTTAAAACATAGTGACTTAGAACAATAGCAGTAATTTATTTGCTGATGTGCCTGTAATTTGGACATGGTGTTTGGGAGTAGCTAATCTCTCTTCTGTGGAATGTCAGATGGCTCAGCTCAACTGGTGCTGGAGGATCTGCTTAGAAAGTGGTTCAGTCATACTTCTGCCAGCTTGCTGGTGGCTGTTGAATTGAAGGTCAGCTGGGTCTGTAAACCAGGGACTTCTTGTTTGGTATATGGCTTCCTCTATAGCACAAAAGCAGAAGCTACCAGGATGTCTTAAATCTTTGGACTAGAATTGGCTTAATATGTTTGCCACATTTTATTGGTTAAAGCAATCACAGGGCTAGTCCCGACTCAAGGGGGAGAGAGTGCATATTGCATAAACAATAAGGTATATGGTCCATTGGGAGCCACTGATAGAACTATGACAAATAATTAGAATATTCAGATTAAGGACAGAGACAGAGTGTACATTTTTGAAAGATTTCTATCAAGTCAGGTTTTTGTAAAAATAAATTTCAGTTAATGGTAAATATCCTTTACTTCCTCCAATGAATTAGATAAAAGAATCCACTGTAATTTGAAAAGGATTAAAAATAAAAACAATTTTTTTTTTCCTTTTAGCAGTTTGGTAATCTGACTTCTATTAGATCTTTTTAGTGAGGATGTGATAGATTACCCATTGCTTTGTGTTAGCTCTTTTTGAGGAAAGTGTCCAATATTTCCCAGCACTCTCATGGATTGAGAGCCAAGAGAATAGCCTTTCATTTATATTACTATGTTACCTTGGAGAATCACTTATATTTCATAGAGGACACATTTTTGAAGATTAAGAAAGCTAATAAGATTTCTTAGAGATGAAGTGTAGGTTTGTGTGCTGTGTACAAGTTCTGACAATTAAGTTTGTGAACACACCCTAGAAACAATACTATATACCATGTTTATGAGCATCATTACTGTCACCTTCCAAGTACTCCCCTTGGGAAGCTATGCACTCGTGCCGATGCCTAGTCCACCCTTCAAAGCAATTTTAGAACTCTTTTTCTGGAATGGCAATCAGCAGCCATTGTCATATTACTCTTGATGTCCTGAATGTCATCAAAATGTCCTCCTTTAAATATTTCCTTTATCTTCCAATAAAGAAAAAAGTCATTGGGGGCCAGATCAGGGGTGTGTGTGTGTGTGTGTGTGTGTGTGTGTGTGTGTGTGTGTGTGTGTGTGTGTGTGTGTAATGGGAGCGTATGCCAATATACTTATTTGTTGACTGGCTAAAAACTCCCTCACAGACAGTTCCATGTGAGCTGCTGCATTGTTGTGATGTGAGAGCCGTGAGTTGTTGGTGAACAGTCTAGGTTGTTTTTGTCTAGCTTTCTCACATAGCCTTTTCAGCACTTCCAAATAGTCAACTTGGTTGACTGTCTGTCCAGTTGGAACAAATTCATAATGAACAATTCCTCTGATATCAAAAAGGGTTAGCAAAATCATTTTGACTCTGGATTTGGACTAACAGAACATTTTCAGTCTTGTAGAATTGGCTGATTTCCATTGTGCACTTTGATGCTTTGTTTCTGGGTTGTATTGGTACACCCATGTTTTATTCGCCAGTGATAACATGGCCCAAAATATCATCTTGCCTCTCTTAAAGGTCTTGGCAAACTTCAACTCTCCTTTGCGTTTGTTCATTGTTGAGCTTCTTCAGAACCATTTTTTTGCACACACCTTCCTCATGCCAAGATTTTCAGTTAAGATTTTTCTACCTGTTTCTCTATCAATGTTTCCATGGTTTGCTGTGTTTCTTACAGTCAGCTGATGATTTTGACACACAATTTGATGAATTTTTGTAATGTTTTTATCAGTTACTGGCCACCCTGACCTCTCTTCATTAGTGACGCTTTCTCTCCCCTTAGAAAATGTTTAATCCATTTTTATACTGCCATTTTCTTCATAGCATTATCTCCATAAACTTGGATTTACATGTCTCTGATTTCACTTCCACTCTTCCAAGTTGAATAAGAAATTTAATGTTTGTTCATTACTTAAATTTGAGCTCTGACATTTTTGCAGCAGCACACAAAAACATGCAACAACAATAATGAACACCACTCAGCAAGACACAGCTACATGTCCACATGAACATCTGTGAGACACTGACAAATACCAAGGTTATGAAACCTTATTGAGTTGTTTGTACAGTTCTGCCAATGTAAGTGCACAGTGGCAAATTTACAAACTTAATTGTCAGGTTTCTTCAGCAAGAGAAACCTGCAATTCTCTTAAGAACTGAAAAATCTATCATCACCATCTTTACATCTGGGAAAGGCATGATGTTCTTTTAAGTTAAACATATACACTGGCCCTGTAGGTGTTTGATCAAGAATTTGAACATTTATTTATCAGCTAAATAAAAAGCCACACAACTCTCCCCAGAGTAACACTATCCTCCTTCATGGGATGTTTATCAAATATTATGTCTCCCTTGCTAACATCCCCTTATACCAGTCTAGTCATTCTTCAAATCATAAATAAGAATCTCTGGAGCATTTCAAGGAATAGTAAATCAAATATAACAGGACTTCAAAAGCAAGAATTTTCCCATTTATTCTTCTACCAATCTTATGAGCACGAAAATGAATTTTCTGTCACTGAACACTAAACTGTAGCATTCTGCTATCAATGCCTCTTCATTTAGCAGCAAGGCTAAATGAGTACAAAATAGCTAGAAGGATCACTGTTTTTTTTTCTAAGACTGAGAAAAGTATGACACCTCTACTACAGGTAATCTATAGAACAGAAAATGTGAAGATTCTGGAAGCAGTAAATGGAAGCAATTGGAAAAAATAATATGAGGAAAAATTGTCTTCTGGAGAATGTGACCAAAGTGCTCAAGCTCACACAAGCTTCATCAATAGGTGCCTTGAAGTTTTTTTCATTTTTTTCTTTTATTATGTAGCATAAGTCCAGAAGCCATGAAGACAATGAAATTCTGTTGTGTTTGCACCAAAGCATACATCCCAAGTATAGATTTACATTTCGGAAGCCTTAAATTCCACTGTCCCCACCCCATGATTTCCTTTGTGCCTTGTCCCTCTGCCCTTTCTCTGGTTCCCTAGATGGCAGGAGTTGCTAAGACTGCTATGATTACTTCATGGTTATACAGAAATTATGTAAATAAAATAAAATTCTCATCCATATTTGCTGCGTATAATTCAGAAAACCCTCATTTTTCTGTTCTGCGAAAGTCTGGCACTTCTGTTGCTCCTATTTAAGCAGTTTGCAGAGAGGATCACACTCACCTAAGACATCTGATAAGGAAGTATTAATTAAGATTTTATGTGATTCACAATCCAGTCTGTAAATTTAGCCTTTTCTATGTCCAAATAAGAGTCCTTACTGCCTTCCTTACTATTGATAAGCCTGCTATGAATTCGTGTTTGTTTGAGTCCTAGGATCTCCACATCTCCTTGGCCCCAATGCAAAATAGCTTTTTTTTTCAGTATGCCCACTAGTTATTGCTTGTCTTCCCCACACCCCATTCCCATAAGTATTCTTTTTTTTTTTTTTACGATTTATTTTATTGTTTTTGACAGAGACAGAAACAGAGACAGACATAGATAGAGACAGAGAGAAGAGGGAAGGCCCAGAGCACTCTCCATAGTTGTACATCATCAGTTTTCGATTGACATGGTTTCATTCCACACAGGTGGGTGGAAGCCATGCAGGGTAAGAACTGGGCTAGGGCCCTCCAGCATGGGAAGCACATCCCAATTCAGCGTATGGGTCTGCAAAGGCAGGGATTGAGATTCAGTCCTTGGTTCCCTGGGCTGCAAAGCAAGTGCTTAACCTCCTGAGCCATCCCAGCTTCACCACCATCAGTATTCTTAAGATAGTAAATGGGATGTAAAGCAACCAGTTTAAAATGAGGAAGTTGATCAGTAAATTAATTGTTCACAAGGAATTAGTTTGACTCTTTTTAAATATTTAATTTATTTTTCAGTTATACTTGACTTATAATATTAAATTAGTTTCAGGTGTACAATGCAGGGATTAGACATTTATATAACTTCTTGACTGCTTTTTTATCACTAAATTTTACCTTTACAACACAGAATAATAAGATTTTATTTTTTGTATTGGATAGATACAACTCATATCGTGTGTGTATTTGTGTAACTCAGTATCTGAACAGGACAGAGATCAGTTTACTTTTTACACACACACCTTTGCACAGTGACATTTTGAGGTGTTGATAGGTACTTGACAAAATACAGTGAAGTTGTTTTGCATGTTTTACCTTTTACTCTCTGTATTCAAAATAGTGGGAAAGAGTGAGGAATATAATATTCTATGACTTTGAAACACAGTGTGGGAAAAACAGATTAAAAGTTGCTAGAAGTGATAGTGTTTGCATATGTTGTATTTACTAGTTGTATGAAAGATGGGAGAGGTTTTCAGGGAATGGTTGTAGAATGGAGGTTTTATTTTGAATGACAACAGACAAGATTAAAGTTTGAAGTATTATTATACATTGAGTAACCGAGGGTTTGGAAAATATTTGACATCGACTCACTACCACATCAACTGAGCTGTGAAATAGTTGAGTAAAAACATATACCTCACAAAAGTAGTGGTAGTAATACTCAATTTTGTTTTAACCATCCAAGCATAGATTGGAGTACATTAAGTGGAGGAAATGAGGCTAGGGTGATTTTATGGGTCTGGAACAGGATTGCTTTTAGCTTCAATACAGCATATATAGCAGCCAACAAAGAAAGGCATACATGATACTAAGTATGATAGCTGTTATGATTAAATAAGAACCAAGTCTTGAGGCTCATCTTAGCAGAATCACATTGGACCAAGGAGCAAAGTTCAACATAATGCTGATAGAAAATACTATCTTTAAAGTTGTGTCTTTCTTCCTTCCTTCCTTCCTTCCCTCCCTCCCTCCCTCCTTCCCTCCTTCCTTCCCTCCTTTCTTCCCTCCCTCCCTCCCTCCTTCCTTCCCTTCTTCCTTCCTTCCTTCCTTCCTTCCTTCCTTCCTTCCTTCCTTCCTTCCTTCCTTCCTTCCCTCCCTCCCTCCCTCCCTTCCTTCCTTTCTCTCTTTCTTTCAGGTGCTAAATACATTTTTTTAATTGTGCCAGTTAAATTAATAAAGTAAACCAGAACACTTGGTGTGACTACTGAGACTTTGTAATCTTCTATGTTTTTATTTTGTTTTTTGGTTTTGTTTCTTTTTAATAATGGAAGCACTAATGGTTGAAATTAACTGTAATTAAATGCAAAGCAAGTTAGTGTTCAGTTTTAAGTCAAAATTTTTATTGCTGTACAAATGTTAGTGCATTCCCATTACTTGTATTATGAGATTTTAATATTCTTTACAATGTTTAGGCAAATACCTGATTACCATATATACATAGGAGTTTAGCTTAGATTCCTGTCTCCTAAAAGGCCAAGATTGTATCAATTTAACTGCTGAGCCTGTGCTCATGGTGGTTCATTTTGTTAAGCATACTTCTTGCAGAGGCATACATCTGTACTATACCTGATGGCAGTTTCTGCAGAGACTGAATGACAGAACCAGTAATTCCTATAATGCTTTCATTCAACGAACAGTACTAAACACATATGCTGTGCCAGCCCAATGCTAGACACTGTGGGAAGAAAATGAAAAAGATACAGCCTGAGCTCCAGCAGAGCGTACATATATTTCGGTTCCATTTTGGTGATTCTAAAATGGGAAGATTAATCTACTGGGAATTAAAGAAAGGATGGCTACTTCTGGTGGAGGGGAATTGAGTTGGGGAAAGGGAAAACATAGATAGAGATATAATTTATTGGTAATATCCTTGTTATTCAAGGGGCTCTTTGTCCATGGTGTTTAATATTTTTTAAAACAAAAATGCCATGTTAATAATCTTGTGAAAAAATAATAAAATTTCATCATTAACCATGAATTATAAAAATTCAGTATTGTGTACCTAATATCCTCATCAGGGAGAGGGGCAGCAGTGAAGTGTCAGGGACAGAAGAAATAATCAATGAGCAATCAATGGACAGAACTATTGCAAAATTTTTACTGTGAGTCAGGAACACCCAAACTAATTCACTAGTCTTATTCTTCTCATTTGCATTCACAAGAATATTTGCTCTATGAGGGCAGAGTATTTTTGTGTGTATATTGTTGTTTGGTGCTCTATCATTGGTGCCTTGTGCATAGCATGTGCTTAAAAACATGTCTTAATGTTGACATAGTATGTCATAAAATTCTATAGTCTTTATATGCCATGCATCTTTAATTTCTTTAAAATTTTAAGACTGTGTTCCTGTACTAATGAGTATATACAACTAAAAGAGCAATATTTAGATCTCAAAGATTTTGTTTGACTGTTTATAATAATAGCAAGGTATTACATAGATAATATTGCATCTCTGTTCCATATGTAAGGAGAAAGTCCAATTACCTAAAATATTCTTGTGAAGCACTTTAGAAACTCCCAGAATAGATTTAATTATTAGGATTATTGGCAGGCTAAATTTATTCACACTTTAGGTAAAACATTTAATACCTTCTCTGAAGAAGGTCATGGCATAACTTTGTATTAATAGGCTATTTGTAACTGAGTGAATCCGGAGGGATTATCTAATCCAAACATTTACTATTTAGGAAACTGAGAAGGAGGGTAGAAATGAATTGCTATATTAAACACGTTCTTAGGAGGGGAAATAAAATAAATGCTTTGAATAAGTTGCTGTGGCTTAATTCTGAAACTAATAAGAGAAGAAAAATTAGGCAGTATTTTTGCTATCAATTCTAAAATTTCAAAAGAGACATTAAATTTGGGGCAAATTAAAGATTTAAAAACGTTTGCTGGGGAAGCCAGGATGGCTCAGTGGGTTAAGCGCTCACTTTGCAGCACCGGGGACTGAGGATCGAATCCCGGCCCCGGCCTGTGCGGAACCACGTGCTGAGCTGGGGAGGTACCCCAGTTCGGTTCTCTCTCTGTCTCTGTCTCTGTCTCTGTATCTCTCTCTCTGTCAAAATAAATAAATAAATAAAACTAAAAAAAAAAAAAATATTTTAGAAACATTTGCTAGCATAAAGAGAATTTGATCATCTAACTTCGACATAAATGTGTTTGCAGTATTTTTTTCAAAATTGGTAATCATTAAAATTCTAACTAAAACATTAAAACGATAAATTGCAGGGGAAGCCTGGATGGCTCAGCAGATTAAGCACTTACTTTGCATGTAGTCCCATGGGCCGAGAATTGAATTCCAGTCCCGGCCCATGGGGACCCATATGCTGAACTGGGATGTGCTTCCCATGTGGGAGGCCCCCAGTTCAGTTCTCACCCCCAGTTCAGCCCCTGGCTCAAGGGGGCTTGTCTCCCATGTGGAAGGCCCCCACCTCAGTTCCCTCCATGAGCACTTCCACCCCCCAATCCTTGTGTGGACTGAAACCATGTTGAAAACTGGTGATGTACAACTATGGAGACTGCTTAGGGCCCTCCCCCTTCCTTCTTTCTGTCTTTGTCAAAAACAATTAAAAATAATAAATTACAATTAAAAAATTTTAATAGAACTATATCTATTAAATATAATTTTGTGATAAAAATATTTTTACAAAGTCTGTATAGTATCATTGGTTAATTCTCTTGTGCATTTAAAGAGGAAATAATACCAACTTTATACAAACTATTTCACAGTTTTATGAAGACAGCATAAGTTTTATAACCATGAACAAGTCATTAAAAGAAAGTTATAAATCAATAGTTCTTATGAATATATGTGGAAAAACTCATAACAAAATGTTAGAAAATTTAATCTAGCAATGCATAAACAAAAACCATCATGGCCAAGAGGGATTTGTCGCAGAAATAAAAGCTAGTTTAACATTCAATAAACACTTCCTGTAGTTTACTGTATTTACAGAATAAAGGAAGAAGAAATATGATTAGTAAACTCAGCAAAAGCATTTGACCAAATTTAACACCCATTTATGGTTAAAATAAAAAAAGAAAACTCAGAAAACTGAGACTAGATGGAAATACTCTAAAGTTTATAAAGAGAATGAATCTATGAAAAACCTGTAACTAAGATCATATAGTGGTGAAATAGTAAATGATTTTCGTAAGATTGGGACAAAACAAGGAAGCTCACTTTTATCATTCCTATTCCACCTTTTATGGAGGCTCAAGTCAGTAACATAAGAAAAGAAATAATAATGAAAAGCCCACAAAATGGAAAGAAAATGAGTAGTGAAAACGTGTAAATTTTTATTTAGGAAATCTTAAAGAGTCTAAAGAAAAGCTTCTAAAATTAACAAATTTAGCAAGATCATCATTTAATAAGTAAATATATAAAAAATCAATTATATTTCTATATATCAAAAGCAAACAATTAGAAAATTAAGTTTTAGAAACGTAATTTAAAATAACATCAAAGCAAAAAATACCTAGAAAATGTTAACAAAAGACAAGGAAGTCCTAAAAAGTAAAAACTAAAATATTGCTGAAAGGAATTAAGGAAGACTTAAATACGGTAAATGGAGAGATATATCATGTCCAAATATTAGAAAACGCAGTATTATTAAGCTGTCAATTCTCAAACTGATTACATATTCAACACAATTTCAATCCTAATCTCACAGCAGACTTGTTTGTAGAAAGTTATTAGGCTAAAATTTATATGGAAATAAAAATGACCTGACCTAGAACAGCCAAAACAATTTTGCCAAAGAAAAGTTATAGGACTCATGCTATAAATAAATATCTGATTTCAAGATATACTATAAAGGTATGATAATGGATACATAAATGGGATATAATACAGAACCCCAAAATAGACCTGCATATTATGTCCAATTGATATTTGACTTAAGTTTTAAGGTAATTCTATTGTGAAAAGAACATCTTTTCAAGAAATAATTTTGAAACAATTGAATAAGTTTATGGAGGAAAAACTGAGCCCTAGCTCTTCTCTACATCATAAAGTAAGAAGTAATTAAAGATGGCTCATAAACCTAAATTTAAAAGCTGACTAATTTGAAGCTTCTAGAAGAAAATATAGATGAATATATTTAAAAATCTTTTGGGGTAGCAGGACAAATTGGGCTACATCTAATTGAAAACATCTGCTCTTTGAAGGAAAAAAAAAAGAAAAAGCAAGCTACAGGCTGGGAGGAAATACTCTCAAGCATATCTAAGTCCTCAGTATATACCTCAAGGAAAGGACTAATATCCAGATCCTATGAATATTTTCTATCAATCACTAAGAAAAACAAAGACAAATTAAAAGGGAACAACTTAAACATATACTTCCTAAAAGAAGGAAGTGAATATCATCATGGTTTGAAGAAACAAAATGATAAAATTAGCATTCATATGTTGACTTGTAAATGCTTTTATTTTAATGTAATTGTTCCAAATTACATTCTGATTTATTAGAAATATAGAAACCAGTAATTTTCAATGCTGGCTGCATCTTGAAATCACTTTGGGAGCCTTTAAAAGCAGTAATGCTAAGTCTCCCCTCCTGACCAGAATAATTGGAGTGAGAGGCCTGGTATATCAGTATCATATGAATGCTCTTTGGTGATTTTAATGTGTTGTCAGAGTTGAGAACCAATACTCTAATGTTTACACGATATTACACATATGACTCTAGGTTTAACGGAAACATACAAAAACTGTGCTGAATTTGTTACCGTGAAAATCTGATTTACCATCGCCAACTTTATGAAGATGTATTAGGCATTTTACAACAGAAACCTATAGGGAACAAGTAATACTAACTGTTAACCAGAGGGGGACTGTTCTTTTAAGGATCACATAAAAAGCCTTTCTGGTTTTAAGGCTGCATAATTGCCAACCAACATCTCATTTAATGGTTTATTTACCTACAATCTTGATCAATTTATCCTTATTCTGATAACAAAGACAGCAGGAACCTTTTAAATTTGGATCAAGTATGTTGGGCATAGCCTATTACCTCAGTAACCAGTGCTGCCAACTGTGTTTTATTGGAGGTTGATGGTGTGAGCCAAAGGTGGCTGGTTGTAACAATAGCAGCAAGAATAAGTTATGGGGCTTCAATTGAGGCTATTCATTTTACAGCTGCTAGATGTCATTTTCCCATATCTCCATTTACAGACTTAGCAAATGACCTTAAGTCACATTTACATAATGTCAGTGATTCCATCATTAAATAATCTTCCCTCACATGGCAAAACTTCCTCACTGTTATTTAGACTTGGTGTCCTAATCGTAGTTTTGGCATTAAAGCTCTTCTCATTTTCATCCTACCCTGCTTCATGAATATTAGGCTTCCTTCATTGTGTTTTCTTCCCTAATGTTTTTAATGAACGTTCTCTTACCCTCTTCATTACCTTTCCATTATTTTTTTTCTTTAATTAAGGATATCAATTATGGTAAAAAATAATTGTGTTTGGGATGAGCCCCTGCCTATTGTTCTCTCCCCCTTCCTCCCTCCTTTCCTTCTTTCCCGTCTTTCTTTCTCCATCTCCCCTTCTATTTACCTAAAACTTCCTTCTGAGGATCCTTCAAGAGCTGTTTGGGGCTTTACCTTAGAATGGAAACCAGCAGTTTTAAAAGAATAATTACTGTTAGAAATACAATAGAAAGAGAAATTAAACTTGGTAATACAATATATGGAAACCTATTTTCAGATGCAGTGAAGGAAGAGTGAGGGTGGTGGGTGAGGGATGGGGGGACAAGTCTTATCTTAAATTTGCATGTGTGCCAAATATATTACTTTTAATAAATCATCAGGGAGGGTTGCATCTGCCTTATGAACTCTCAGATGTTGTACTCTATATCTTATCTATAAACACCTACTACATTCCCAGGCTCCTTATAAATGAGGGGGGACCCCCCTACCCCCAAAAAACAATTTATTTATGAAAATTTGTATATTTATTCTCATGTGTTTAAATTTCAGTCACCTTCAAAGTACTCTCCATTTGATGTAATACAGTTATCTAGACGCTTTTTCCTCTGCTGAAAACAGTTTTTGAACTTGTCATATCTGATGCCTTTTACTGCTTCTTCTGCTTTGTTTCAGCTCATCCACATTAACAAAATGTTTTTCTTTGAGAACTTTTTTTATCCAGAAAACAAAAAATGTTGCTCAGGGCAAGATGAGGTGAATAGGGAGGGTGAGGCACAAGATTCATGCTGTTTTTGGTCAAAAACCACTGAACACTCAGTGTGCTGATTGTCATGCCACGTGTTGTTTGTATAAATCACCATTGTGTGCTAGTGATGTCCATCAAAGCAACAGTTTTGATGAAATGAAAGTGGTAGTTATGCTATCTTATTTTTAATCTCAATTATGTTATTTCTTAGCAGAGTGGAGTTTGGAATCTTCCACAATCCCTCTGACATGAGGAAGGTGGAATCCGGACAGTATCTTACAGGCATGAGGTGAAAATTGGCAGGTAGAGGACAGGGAACCGTATTTGGGTCTGAAAGGATAGCATGGATGAACGGAGCAGAGTTAAGACTGTCTTCTCTTAGGGGAGAATGACAAGGAATCAGTGGTTAAAAAGCTCTGACTCTGGGGTTTCCAAGTTGGGTTCTGCTTCCTAGCTTTTAACTGACCTTCCCCCAACCTCAGTTTTCTCCTCCCCATCATCACTGCGCTTGATTTTGGTAAAGATTCAATGAGATACTCTGGTTTTCAGCACAGTGTTGGCATATGGTTAAGTTGTTACCATTGTGGTGGGGATGATGGTAATGATGATGCTTTTGAGGATGACTTAAAGGAAGATGGGCTGAAAAAGTATAAATGGGACCAACGAACAGTCCTTTGGGGACTTTTGGTCCAACTAATGAAAATTGAGCTTTTAGCCCACAGAAACCCATGAGATGGATGGATGTTTTATATGTGGGTGAGAGGTGTGCAGTATGGATGGTGTATTTGATGTGGAAAAAAAAAAGGCCAGGCTAGTTGCTAAGAGGGAGGAACAGGGGCTTTGGTAATATTGCAGGAAGGAGATGCAGAAGGAAGACTCTAAGAACAGAGGCCTTGAACATGGGGAGCGTGAGATAATAGGACAGGTGTTCTGGAGAAACCAGGTTAAGTGGCAGCATGTGGGGAGGAAGGGGAGACAAATCAGAGGTTTCCAGGTTGAGCACCTGACTGCATAATGATTTCTGACACGTAAGTCGGGGAATACAAGAGCATGTGAGAGGGGAAGGGTGGATGGGCTCAAGAGAGGGTTTCAAAAATGAGAAATTAGAATTTAAGCTATCCAGGCTTCCTAAACAATCCCCTGAACATCCTCCTGAGAAAGCACACATGTTCACCATATAATATGTTAGTTTCTTCAAGAAAAGCGTTGTGTGTCTGTTAGTGAGGCATATCAAGCATGTATCTGTACTATCTGGGGAGAGAGACACTTTCTAGTACTGTTTCAAATCTTTAAGGATCCAGAGGAGACTTTCAGATAGCACAACTTTACTATCGTATGTGGTCTTTATGGTTTCCAAACTCATTAATTCATCGTCTCATTTCCCTGTACCATATCCTAGTCATTAAAGGGATCAGACTTTTTTCATTATTTCAAAACTAAAATAAAGATTTGCTCAAGTGCAAGTAGCTGGTTTAAATTAAATTAAAGAGCATCACCTGGTGCTCTTTAATTTAATACATACTGTTTCTAACTGTAGCTGAATATTTAGCACATAAATGTATAAAAGTGTGTGTGTGTATACACACACACAATATTTTGCATTTTAAACATATAACATCTCTTTTTGAAAGTTTCATAGTGTTACACTATGTTTCAAAATCATAGTAAAAACTTTAGCGACAATATGTAAAACTTTAATCATAAAACTTTAAATCTGAGAGAAGTTGCATTAGAAAAATATTGAAAAAAACTTTACCAACATCAGTGACTAAACATTTATATTGCAATGGCCATAAAATTCCTGGCTCACTGGTATGGAAGTGGTCCCCAGCAGAAGAAAACTGTGCGCAGTTTTATCACACAGACAGAATACCTGAATACTTTAGCATTTGCTAAAAAAAAAAAAAAGATTGTGCATTTACATCTGGTGTTTCAGAGCTGAAAAATAAAATCCCTGATCCCAGTCCAACTGAAGATTCAATGTTACGCAAGAAATAATACCATGTGTTACCTGTTATGATGAAGGAAATTCCGGGGAGTGGTTCCTAACCTAGGCCTCTAGAGCAGCAGTGTTCAATGTTTTAGCTTCTCGGGGCCACATTGGAAGAAGAATTGTCTTTGGCCACACATAAAGTACACTAACGCTAACGGATAGTTGATGAGCTAAAAATAGGTCACAAAATAAATCTCATAATATTTTAAGACTTTGCCACATTCAAAGTCATCCTGGTGGCAGGTTGGACATGCCTGCTCTAGAGCTAAGATAGGCCTGCAGAGGAAGTGACCTGAGTGTGAAAGATGTGACAAAAACTGGACAACTTATGGTTAAATCATGTGGCAGTCACGGCCCACTTCCCATTCTTTGGAAACTCTGCTACCTGAACAGATTTTTTATTTGGACCCCTGAGACTAACTGACTTTAGAGCCTAATCTCAAGTGTCTTGGAGGATGTTGGTTAAAGCAGTTCTAGCAACACATTTCCCAAATTTTCCATCCTGCAAACACAGTAATCATTGGAAGGAGGACTTTTTCCTGCTAGTTTATCTTCTAAATTGCTGATTTGATCCTCTGTTTCACCTAACCACTGTTGATTCCCTCTATTGTATGAGGAGGGACCCAAAAACCTATCTCCTGGAAAGCAGGAACCTTGTAGTACAGGCTTCACCTGCTAGGTGAGTGTCATAGATACCCATCTGTAGCAGTGTACCAGCTGACATTGTAAGAGGCTGCCTTCAGTGTCAGTGAATTTTTTTTGGAGACTCTTCCAATGGGTTTGCCCATTTCATGATGGGTCATTTACACAAACAACATGTGGAATGACAACACATCTGCCCACACCACACTAAATGTTCAACAGTTTTTTACCAAAAAGAGCTTGACCCCATCCCTAGTCTCCTGATCTCACTCTGAGCAACTTTTGTTTGTTTGTTTGTTTCCCCTGATGCAAAATGTCCTCAAAGGGAAATGTTTTGCCAGTGTGGAAGAGGCAAAACAAAAATGGCAGAAACATTCAAAGGCGTCAAAATCAGTGAGTTGAGAAACTGTCTTGAACAGTGGAAAAGTGTCTCGATAGGTGTATTGCATCAAACAGAGAGTATTTGATGGTGATGTAAGTTTAAACATGTAAGAATAAATACACAATTTTTAATAAATATAAATTTCAGTTTTTTAAGGTCTTTCATATTCTTCATTTCAGTTATTCTTTATTTCTGACTGGTTCTTTTTTTAATCTCCATTTTTATATTTCTTGAGATCTGGTTATAGAGATGCTCAATGACCTCAGGGGAACTCTATTTTGAAGTTTTCCCTGAGATGATTGAGCATCCTTATAATGAGTGTTTTGAATTCTGCATCTGGTTGATTGCTTGTCTCCATTTTGTTTAGTTATTTTCTGAAGCTTTGTTCTGTTCGTTTACTTGTGATGTGTTTCTTTATCTCCCCATCATGGCTGCCTCCCTATGTTTGTTTCTGTGTATTAAGTAGGGCTGTTATGTCTCCCGGTCTTAGTAAAGTGGCCTTATGTAACAGGTATGCAGTGCCCAGTGGCATAGTCTCCCTGGTCACCTGAGCTGGGCACTCCACTTATTTTTCTTATCTAGGATGTGTATACCTTCCTGTTACAGTGGGACTTGGTTGCTGTTTGCATGTCAATGAGAGAGATTGATCCTCAGGATGATTGGTTGTGAGGATTGACCATGATGACAGTGGAGGAATAGTTGTGCAGGGGATCCTATGGAGGAGGATTCACTTTAGCTGGGCTCGTTTGCCTGCCTGGTGTGCCCTTTGGGTGTGTTTTCCCTGGAGGTGGCTGAGTGATGCTCTAGTTTGTTCCAAAGATGGCCACTGGCCGTGCCAGCCTTGGAGCCTCCTGGGAGGGGCCCCATCAAAGGCCATCTTTAGCTGCAGCTTGTTCCCTACCAGAAGCCACCTAGAATGAGCCACAAAGCAATATGCAGATAACCACCACTTGTGCTGTTCTTGAAGGTGTCTTGAGTGGACACGCTGAGAAGGAGGCTGGCTGTTACTAGTGCTAGGTTTAGGGCTGCTCAGCCAGATGCTGCTTATTTGGGTTTTGTGAACCTTTGGGAGATTTTAAGAAAGTTTTCAGCATGAGACAAGACAAGCCCTTTATAGAGAAAAGCTACCATATGTGGCTTTCATGGGCCCAGAAGTTGGGTGGACTTTTTCAGGGTATCAGTGCAAACAAATGTTGTTAGTCAGGTTAATGGAGACTCAGATAGGGTGACCACTTGTGTCTGTATGCCAGGAATGGCGAGGGCTCAACGAAGTGGCTTCTGTCAGCTTCTGCATCCGGGAGAAAGTTTTTCCTTCAGCCCTTTCCCTAAAACTAGATAGTTCAGTCCCTAGAAATTTTCTAGCTGTTACCCCAGTGCTGGAGTTCAGAGTGAGTCAGTCAACAGTAAGTTCATGTGCAGACCTTTTAGTTGCACCCATGACTACAGCCACCCTTGTGTCACTCTGCAACAATCTCCACTGGTTTTCACAGCCAGAAGTAAGGACTTCTCTCCTTAGCAATGGAACACTGGGCTGGGATGCCTGGTGTCAGACTGGGACCCCTGTCTCCTCAGAGGGAACCTCTGCAGCCAAGATATCTCTCCAGATTTTTTATGGTCACACCCAGGTGTGGGACTAGCCTAATACATGTCTCAGCCCCTCCTCCCAGACTGATCACACTTTATGAAGAAAGTTCTTTAATGCAAATTTAAATTCTACTTTTCAAACCTATTATAGTTGATTAGATAACTGCAAATGGTGGTATTTTATGGTGAGACATCTAATAGAAAACTACAGTGTGAAAGCACACAATAGTGTAAATAATAGTTCTTAATTCAAGATTAGCAGCAGAATAACTTGGGAACATGTATTTAAATACATATCAACATAGCCAACTCCCATTTTCTTCAGAATCTGGTTTAGTACACTTGGGATGTTGCCACGTGTTGAAATTTTTTCTCCAAAAACTTTTCAAGTAATTCTGATGTACTATACTGGATTACAAGTGGGAGTGATAGTCTCAAACCATGTTAATAGCCTTATACAACTATAAGATTTTATCCTCGAATATCAAAATTTAATACAGTATTACTGTTTAACATGCAAATGCAAATTTCCAGTGAAAGGCTTAGGATACAGTGACCTAGAAGCTTAGCTCCTATTGTATAGTATTCTTTCACTTCAGAAATTGGGTGAGACCTTGGCCAATCTTTGTTTCAGTGGTGTTTCAAACTAGTTTTAGAAACTGACACCTTTTTTTTTTTTTCCTAATAGAAGTAGCCCTAACTGTAAAACTGATGAAAGAGGAAACCAATTGGATAAAGTGGGAGCAGCTTAACTGGCTCCCACTTCTTTTGAATCTTGAGTGACTTTCTTGATTCCATTAGGCCTCCACAGTTTTAGCCACTGGTATTCTAACCATCCCACTACATAGGTGAAGGAACGGAGGCTAAGTGAAGTGAAATGGCTTGCCTTGGAAAACCAATACTAGAACATGAGAGTCCTCACTGCCCGTCTAATGCACTTTCTATTATTGTATGTATTTATTTTTGCCAAGAGAGGGCATTAAAAGATATGATAGTCCACCATTGTCTTTATTAACATTTTGATCAACAACATGCCATTGCAGAACCTGGATGTCTGGTTGCTAAAATAAATGAAAAAATTCATGTAAAATCAAATTAGTTTTATTATCCCATTAAAGGAACCATTTGACTTTCGTCATTTGGGAAAAAAATCTAATAAAATCAGATGTATTAATTAAGTAGAGTAATATAATGATGCTTCAAAATTGTAAAATTGGAACTGGATAGGGCCTTGTAGAGGAAATGATGTTATCTCATCATGTGACATCCCATGGGGGCTTCTCTTGTATTTATTCAACTGCAAAATGTAGAAATTAGTTGAGTCTTTTTCCCTTCAGTCAAAAAAAGACTAAGAGGTATTACAAAAGGAAATTAGGATGGTAAACAAAGCCAAACCATTTAAGTCAATGTTATCTCTTTATTTTAGCAAGTACTAGGCTTACCTTATAAACTACCAAAGGGAAGCTGATTCAATTTAAGTTGTTACTGAACCTGAACATTTTATTTTTAAATATACCTACTTGCTAGTTAAATCATAGACTTTGTTGATTTACATTCATTTAATTTAGATTGAATAAGTCTAAATATTATAATACTGTAGACATACTTTATTTGGAAAAGGAAAAAAAGTATAATGTAAATCTTGGCTGCCAACCAGCCCATAAAGGCTAATAATGCCTTATTTTCTACAGCTGACAGAATATAAAATATTATATTTCAAAATTCACTTTTCTTTATTTCATAATAGCATTGAAGCATATTTGAAAAGAGCATATGTACCTTAATGGGATACCACTTATTACATCACTAGTGGCATTTTCTAAAGAGCAAAACTTGAATAAAAAATTAAAATAAATATTGAATATTTTTGAATAGCAGGTAATAGTGAGCACAACGATAGCTTTCTTGTTGGTAGCATTAAATAGAATTTTCATAAGAGCATTTTAGGTGGAGGAGACCTTTTAAAGCATTGTAATACTAAATCCTGCACTTATTTGAAGATACAAGTTAATGAGATAAATATACATGACAAAATAAAGGGAGAATGAACTTGAGGTTATGTAATTCACTGAAGAGGGAGGGTAGAATGAACTTTACCTGGTAGGATTTAAGATTGCTGTGAAACCCACTTGAAGGCTTCTGTGCAATCTGAGGAAAACTCTGCCTTAAATCATCATACAAATTAAAAACTGCAACAGAAGTTTTATTACATAAACCTTGTGTTCCAAAGCATCAGGAGGACAGAGGTTGAGGAAATCTCCAGGAAGGTCTTAGGGTTTAGGCATGATAGTCATACTGTGACTGATGCTCCTCTGTGCTTCATTCAAGTTTGTTATTGATGCAGTGTAGCAAGACTTGAAGGTCAAACCTGGGAATTAGGAAGTGAAATTGCTTGAGGTCAGTATTCTGTCTGGGTAACCAGGATTCCAGGACGCAATAACAAAAACAGAGATAAACTGACCTGTAGCCATGGTCCTAGGACCTGCCTATATAGAATTGCCTGGGAAGGTTTGAAAAAAAAAATCTCAATTCCTGGGCCCCACCTCAGGTCAGTTTAAATCAAACTGGGGTGGAGGGGAGGCAGGTGGAGGGAGGGATGATGAAAAGTATTAAAAGGAACTGTTAAAAACTCTGCAAGTGATTTAATGTGCAACCATCCTTGAGAACTTCTGTTCTGTAGGAGGAATACAATAGCAATACCGTACTTTCTGCAAAAGCAAGGAGAATCATCTCCCTAATAAAACATACACTGATATGGCAAATTGGACTTCTATAAATACAAGGACAAGGAGGTCTTGTCTCTTAAAAGTGAATGCATTTGACTCTTTTGTGGACAAAATAATTTCCTAGAATTTAAATTACCTTTTAAAAAAGTTTTGGGAGAGATATTTCCAAGAACATATCAGTTTCTTGGCTGTCAGGAAGAAATCACAATCTGGTTACAGAGAGAGCCAGTATATTACATAAGAAGAACATCTTGTCATAGACTTAATTCCATGATTCTGGTGTGCCTATGAATATTTTTGATGGTGAAGGCAAATCATAGGTTATTTTTTTCCTATAGCCAAAAGCACTGGAAATGAGGAATTTGAGAATTGTCTATGTTCAGCATTCTAGCTCTTTTATTTGCAAGCCAGAGAACAAATTCCGATATATAAACCTTAGTAGTTGCATTCAGATGAAAGCTAAAAAAAAAAAAAAGTTAGAGAACCAACTACTGATGATACCCAGGTGATTTTTCAGCGACTCGGTGACATTTTATCATTTCAATGTCAGTTTGAATAACTGGCATGGTTGTAGGAAATAACTACTCAAGAAGAAGAAGAGCCACCTTCAAGAGTATCTGCTGTAAATAGTGTGAATTAATTAGCTTCCTGATGCTGCCTTGAGTGAGGGCAACCAAATACTTCACAGCTTGAAGAAGCCAGCATAAATATCTCATGCATCATCAGAATCCCCAAATGGGAAAGAGTAGGTGATTGTACAGTAAACTGGAGTTGTATGGTGGTGTACAAAATTTGCTTATTTACAAAAAGACCCTAGTCAGAGACCAGTGATATGAGAAGCAGTGTTCAGCCACCTGCAGTAAAAAACACTGGTCAGATTAGTTACAAGAGAGCAACCCCATGAAAAGCGGTTCTAGAAATGGCCCCATTCTGAGAGGGATGTCAGTCATATTAAGGAGGAATCAAGCAGAAGCCTAGACCTATACATTGGGCCACTGTGGAGGAAAGAGGGTAAAGTATTGGCTAAGTCAGAGCCCAGGCATAAGACCAATGTCTTACTGGTACACTCCATTGGCAGCCCCAAGTCCCAGGAGAAGGTAAGACTAAAACTGTTCAAATACTTACTGCACTAACTAGGATTTATATCAAGACTGAAGCTAGACTGTATATGTGTGGCATGATAAGTCAAGATTTGGGAGCTATAGAGATACAAAAGAAATGAGGCCAGATCTCATGGAATTGCTCCCAATATACATGATCTTGACCTTGGTACTTCCAGAAATTGCCAACAGTGGTCCATCACACTTCTTTAAAGGAGAAGAGGTTATTTTCACCTGCCAAAATAACTTACTTCTTTCCTTTCTCACTCTCCTCATTGTCATTGGATATGGAACTCCAGATGTATTGAGAGCAGAAGGTTCTCTTTAGAGCTCTCAGACTTTGACATAGGCTCCAAGCAGAGGTAATCAGTTGCACAAAGTAGCATCATCTTTGGAGCCTTTTCAAATGAAACATATCAGTATTTTCTCTTTATCTCCATATTTTCTGAAAATTTTGACTGTGTCCTCTTTCTCTATTCCTTAGCACCTCTACCCAGGTCCTAGACAAAAATGAAGAAATACTTCTTGTTTAAGACCTTCCATGCCATTCAGGAACATGTATTTATGTGTTTTATGTGTTCTCTGCTAGGGTGTGAGCCATGCTACTGGTTTCTATGTGTGTCTAAAGCAGAGAAAATGTTTGGTAAATATCTAAATGAATGAGTGAGTAGATCTACTTACTTTTGTATTTATTTCAACATACTCACTGATCTTCCTTCCTGCTTTAACAACCACAACATAGAGAACAATCCAAGTCTTTTTATTTATTTTTATTTATGTTACCTTTTAACCATCATTCTCATTTTAAATGACGTTAGACAGGGGTGCCCCATCTCTGGCCACAGACCAGAACCACTCTGTGGCCTGTTAAAAACTTGGCCGCACAGCAGGAGGTGAATGGGCAAGCAAGGGAAGCTTAATCTGTATTTACAGCCACTGCCCATTGATCACATTACTGCTGAGCTTCACCTCTTATGGGACCAGCCATGGCTTTAGATTCTCATAGGAGCTCAAACTCTATTGTGAAGTGCGCATGTGAGGGATCTAGGTTGCGTGTTCCTTATAAGAATCTAATGCCTGATGATCTGAGGTGGAGCTGAGACGGTGATGCTAGCACTGGAGAGTGGCTGCAAGTACAGATTAACATTAGCAGAGAGGTTTGACTCCACAGAGATCATAATAAATCAATTTTTTGCAAACTCATCAAAACCCTTCCAGTGAATGCAAGTGACAATTAAACTGCATCTGGTGGCAGGCTTTATTGTGGCAAGTGAGTTGCATAAATGTGATGTGCTTGAATCATCCTGAAACCATTCCCTCCATCCCCCAAATTGTTTCCCATGAAACTAGTTCCTGGTGCCAAAAAAGGTTGGGAACCACTGGCTTTAGATATAGGAGGATGGAAATATATTTTGAAAATTGCTTTGAGACAAAATTTGTCCCTTCTGTTACCTCAAATTATTGAAAGAAGCAGAATGTTCCTACTATGTAAAGCAGCAATCTCCAACCATTTTGGCACCAGGGACTGGTTTTGTGGAAAACAGTTTTTTCATGGACCAGGGGTGGGGAGGTTGGGGATTGTTTCAGGATGATTTAAGTGTATTACATTTATTGTGTACTTTTTTTCTAATATTATTACACAATAATAAAGTCTGCCACCAGATGCAACTTAATTGTCACTTACCACTCACTGATAGGATTTTGATATGAGTCTGCAGGCAATTGATTTATTATGGTCTCTGTGCAGTCAAACCTCTATGCTAATGTTAATCATTATTTGCAGCCACTCCCCAGCACTAGCATCACCACCTCAGCTCCATCTCTGATCATCAGGCATTAGATTCTCATAAGGAGCAGGAAACCTAGATCCCTCACATCCATAGTTCGCAACAGGGTTTGAGCTCTTATAAGAATCTAATGTTGCTGCTGGTCTGACAGGAGGCGGAACTCAGATGGTATTGCCAGTAATGGGAAGCGGGTGTAAATGCAGCTGAAGCTCCTGGTATGCAGTCTGGTTTCTAACAGGCCACAGACCAGTACTGATCCATATCCCGGGGCTTGGGGACCCCTGATGTAAAGGAATCTGATGTGTCACTTTTCTAAAGATGGAGATGATATTCTTAGTCCTATCATTTACTGTTGTCATGATAAAGTACTTTTATTGTATTATAGAAACTGTCTCTTCAGAACACGTTATACTATGCAAATTAGTAAGTGAACTGGATAACAGTATGTGTATGTGGCAGTTTTAATTACAGGGCCAAGGTTACTGTATCTTAATTCTTTTTCAACTTTGTGAGCTTCTTGGAGCTTATTTTTATTCATTTATTATAACTCACTTATTATTCAGAAACTTTTACATAATAGTTTTGCTGCTTTGATAAGACTTAGTTTTACTTTACATTATTGGATTTTAGGCTTAACAAATCTGTTGATGAAGAACACTTATATTAATCATTGGAATAACTAATGAAAGAATAATGAACACTCTTACACCCACTGGTGGTTGCTTTAATGGGAGCTACCATTGTTCAAACTCAATCTGGATTAATTTGATCTAATAGATTTTCATGGCAAATGTAAACTTTCAAACTTCTCGGTTTTTAGAGGATCAATAATGTAAGAGCATTGTCCTCCCAACTACAATTACATTTTTTTTGGTTCTTTGTCTGTGAGAACTTCAATCCCAGTTTTTTTTATTTCTTTTTCATCCTACTCTATGAACTATAACTTCTATAAAGAGAGCAGGTTGTCTGCATTGTCTCAAATTTTGATCTCTGGCATCTAAAGCAGAGCCTATGACAAAGCATGCAATAAATACCTATTGAATCATTAAATGATATAACTTTAACTACCATCCGTCTTTGAATAAGGTGAGGTTTAATCTGGTTGGCAAGTGCACACATTTTAAAAGTGAATTGGGGAAGCCAGGGTGGCTCAGTGGGTTAAGCGCTCACTTTGCAGCACTGGGGACCAAGGATCAAATCCCAGCCCTGGCCCATGCAGACCCATATGCTTAACTGGGGAGCTCTCCCAGTTCAGTTCTCTCTCTGTCTCTCTCTGTCTCTCTCTGTCTCTCTCTCTCTCTCTCTCTCTCTGTCAAAAACAATAAAAAATAAAAATTAAAAATAAAAACAAAATAAAAAAAGTGAATAAATACTGAATTTTTTCTACAACCTTGACTTTTGGTCTCGGTAGAACTCAATATTCTTCACCAGTTCAATTCATGTAACATTCTTCTGTGGCATTTGAACTGTCCAGGTAGACAATTGTTGTCACCTTCCTGTGACCTTATTCCTCTCTTCTTTCCCCTCGATCCTATAAGTAGGCTAGACCAGGAATATCTCTTCGTCCTTGTTCTACAAATTGTTCCTTCAAATTACTTCTATATTATGAACATTTAACAATGTTATCTGACTAGGGAAGTTTTCTCTCAAGGACAGAAATTTTGGTGATATATTCAAATCTAAAAAAAGGCCAAGCCAAAAAGAAAAAAAAACTGAAAAAAATAAATACCCCAAATATTATGCTTTTTAGGGATATATACTTCTTTTCAGCCTATTGATTTGCTTCTTTCATCTCTTGTTTAAAATCTAAGTCTTTTGAGAACAAGAGTGTAATCCATTATATTTCAAACTGCTCCAGGTAATTTTAATGCTCAACTCATGGGAAAAGCAATACATTGTCAGTTGTCATGGTTGTAGTATTATCCATGGTAGGAAAAGTCAGAGTTAACAAGATCAGTTTTAATTTGTTTTATATCTCATCTTAAGATATGCTATATTATAAGTTTGAATTCTCTTTAAAATCAAGTAAGATAAAATTATGATTTTTTGCTTAACAAACATTTTTAAGTAATGACTTTTTTTTAGAGAACGCTAATATTTTGGTAAACAGCTTAAAATAACACAAAATAACATTACAACTTAAAGATAATAACAAACAATATATATTTTTAAAGATTTATTTTATTTTTATAACAGAGACAGAGAGAGACAAGCAGAGAGAGACAGAAAAAACAGGGAGTGCCCAGAGCAATCTTCACAATTGTACAGCATCAGTTTTCAACATGGTTTTATTCTGCACAGGTGGGCAGGGGCCGCATAGGGTGGGAATTAGGCTGGGGGACTCCTGCATGGGAGGCACACCCTCTAGAACCAGGGGCCAAACTGGGGGATGAGAACCAAACTGGGGACCTCCCTCATGGGAATCACACCCCAGTTCACCATATGGGTCTGCATGGGCTGGGCCAGGATTCAATCCTTGTTCCCCAGGGCTGTAAAGCGAGTGCTTAACCTGCTGAGCCATCCGACTTCCTCCAGACAATATTTTAACACATTTGTTTGACTCAATATGTTATTTTTATTTTAATTCAACAAAAATTTGCAACCCCAAAACAATTCATAACATACATGATATCCATGGAGATATATTATAACATATTGTTCTTTACAATGAACACTACTGAAAATGTGATAAATTTCTGAGCTGAATGTGAACCATGAATATTTCTGTTGGTGGTTTGTTTGTTTTGTTTTATAATCACATCTGTGATCTGGTGGAAACCCTCCTAAACACAGAGGTTCATTAAAGCAGATTTGTATAACACTAAGATTTTCAAGGGCAGGGAGAGGGTGGATACAAAGAGTGGAGATTCTGGGGTTGGAGGAGGGCATTGAAGGCAGCCTAATCTCTTTCATGTTTTGTTTCACTCCCAATAGACACACAACATGAAACACAATGGCATTGTACAAAACAAAACCTCGAAAGGTCAATGTACAGAGCCCTTATGTTTTTTCTTGCAAATAAATGGAAGTGTACCAGACTTTTTCAAAAGGTAAATGATTATGGAAACCATTTAACTTCCAACATTCCTCCTTTGGATATCAGGGATACTTCTATCTCAGTAAATGTGCCCTGCTTTCAGTGAGACACAAATCTACTGTGAATATTTTGGAGGTCGTCTATTTCAGCATAATGTGGTATTTTTTTCAACTGCCGGCCTACATATGTCATCTATTGCTTATTACATTGGGCAGGACTTTAAGGCAATAAATGGAGCAGAACGTGTCTCGTGTTCTAGAGCCCTTATCTACTTATCTGACTTTCCTCTAATTTATTCTAAATTGGATATGGAAAAAGCAATATTCTTAATCATTATATTTAAATATAATAATTTAAATTTTGCAACTTATTACTCTGCATTTGTATTTTTGCTAAAGTTCCCCCTGCACTATTAGAGCTCGCTTGTTGAGTTAGACGCAGATGGCTCACAGTCCGAAGACATTACAACTTTGTTCTAGTTAGAATTCTTATCTAAAATGCATAAACCATACTTCCTATCCAATTATAGCTATGAAACTAATCCAAAGTGAATAGCAAAGCAAATGGTCACCTTACTGTGTATCTCTTAATAATGAATTCTTCATCTACCTCTAAATTATAAAGATTTCAAACAAGTTTATATTCAATAAAAATTTGGGGCCAGGAAAAAATATAAAACTAATCACTCCTAGTGATTTAAACTTTTATAATTTTAATTCAAACACACTTTGTTTTTTATACAATGCAGGAGAAATTCGGCAGTTATAAATTTCATCTTTCTTTACCAAGGAAGTCACTGCATCTTTCTTTATCCCTAGGAAGACACTGCATTTAATTCAAGAAACAAAACTGCCCTCACCACAATTCTCATGATACAAGATTAGGGTGACCAAACATCCCGCTTTTGGTGGGACAGTCCTGATTTTTAACAATTTGTCCCACATCCCGCAGCTTTTTTAAAAAGTCCCGATTTTAGGAAAGAATGCACGACAATCTAGGGAACAGCGGGAGATAGACCAAATTTTTAATCAAGAACCCCCTCCCCCCTAGTCAATGGTGTCCTGCTTTACCAATGTTAAAATCTGGTCACCTTACACAAGATGTGTTCTGCTGTATTTCTGAAATGGTACTGTATAGATCATTGTAGCAGCAGAAGTGTCTAAATGCATTACTCCAGATGTGTACATATTTTGATATTACAGTTTGATGCAGTCCTATTGTAACACATTTTTTTGTGTTTTGTTTTGTTTAGTTTTTTCTTTTGGGGATGCTTTGAAGAAGTCTCTTTGGTAGGAGCGATTTGATGTAAAGGACACTTTTATGCATTTATATATTGAAGAAAACAAAGCATTATTTTCAGAATTTCATTTGTAAGTTCTATGCAAAATAGATGTTTTCCTTCCAACCCTGAGACTCTACCCAATACTTTCTATCCCTATTCCACCATGAAAATTGGGAATGAGGTGGTTTAGGGGTGGAGTAATAGTATCCCAGGCAACAAAACTGGAAACCATAGAGAATTACTCACAGGTGCTGAAACCTAATGGAGTTTGCTCAGTTAGATTTGACATTGTTCAGGGCCAGTGATATCATTTTTTCCTTCCATTGTCTTCTCTTTGGAATGCACTGTCTATACCTGTTTTCCTATGCTGTCCCACTATTGTATTTTAGGAGCAGATTATTTATTCTCTAAATTTATAAATCCACAGGTGGGGAGGAGTTTTGCCCTAGAAATTTCATCACACCTGGTTAGCTGATGAGATGTGGGACTTTTGAGCTGATATGTAGATGAGAGGTTTTACTTTGAGCTGATGCTCTAATGCAGGGGTCTCCAAATTACGGCCCGCGGGCCAGATGCGGCCCCTGAGGCCCTCTCATCCAGCCCGTGGAGACCTTTTTATCTGAATAAAATAATATTAAATAAATAATTAAAAACAACATCTATGTTTTGGTTCTTTTTTATTTGGACCTCGAGTGTGTAGTCGGCCCCCAAACTGCTGTTTGATAGTTAATGCGGCCCGCGGGCTGAAAAGTTTGGAGACCCCTGCATATGGGTTGAGACTCTGGGGACTGTTAAGGTGTGGTGAATGGATTTTTCATGTGGGATAGATGTAAATTTTGGGGAGCCAGAGAATAGACTCTAGTAGGCTAAATAATGACAGATATGTCCATGTTCTAGTCCCTGAAACTTGTGAAGGTTATTTTTGTAAAGCAAAACGGACTTTTGGAAGTAATCAATTTAAGGGTTTTGAGAATGGGAGATTATCCTAGGTTATCTGGGTGAGCCTGATTTAATCACCAAAACTGAATATAAAAGGGACACAGAGAGAGTCAGAGTTAGAGAAAGCAATGTGATTTGTAAGCAGAGATTGAAATAATATGTTTTAAACATGGAGGAAGAGGCTACAAGCCAAGGAATACAAATGTTGACAAGAAACTGGAAAAGTCTTGGAAACCGATTCCTCCCTAGAGCCTCTAGAAAGACTGCAACCCTGCCGACAGCTTAACTTCAGTCTGGTGAGACTGATTGCAGACTTTTGACCTCCAGAATTCAAAGATAAAATTCATGTTGTTTTATGCCACTAATGTTCAGTCATTTGTGACAACTGCCTAAGACACTAATACAGAGAGTCCATATGAAACTACTATGTATTGATTGATTCTGATGGAAAACTGATGATTCCTTGGATATTAAATTTAGAGTTCTTGAAAACATTTAAATAACTACAGAAAATAAAACTATGTAACGTGAGTGGAAATTGAAGTAAAGGTCAGGAATGTCTGCAGCACATATTACTGGGTAATAAAAATGAGAAATTTTACAATTTGACAAGGCTGCTTTGACTAGTGTCCAAAAATGGCATTGAAAACCATTTTCATCTTGGTTTTCCGGGATATTTTCTCTCCTGTATCACCCACCTTCACCCCTCCAGAGCATTTCAGATTAGACCTGCTGAGACCCTTCTGAAAATTTTAACTGAAATTCAAAGGCTTCAATTCTTAATTTATCTGCTAAGAAAAAAAACCAACTAATTAATGGCATTTATAAAGGCTTTACTTTCCTGGAAATAAAACTAAATAACTCCTCTGAAAAGTTTATAACTAATTGCTATTTAGCATAATTTGGTTTGAATTTCTTATGGCAAAGAGTTGAATGGAAACATAGTTAATTATTATGAATTTAAAACATTTTCATCTTAAAGATTAGTCATGTTAAAAGCCTGTATATCACTTATAAGTATTGTTCTGTAATACATTTTATGTTTTGCTGCACATTATGTGTTGGAAAGCTTATTAAATAGAATGTGATTTTGGAGGATCAAAAAGTTAACTTCATTAAGTAAACTAAAATTTTTACAACCAGGAACTCTCTGTAAAATAAGTTGTTCCAGATTGAAACATATATGGAGATATATGCCTATACATATCTATCTATCTATCTATCTATCTATCTATCTATCTATCTATCTATCTATCATCTATCTATCTATCTATCTATCTATCTGTCACCTGTCTCCTGCATACAGGGTCTAACAGAAGTAACACCCCTTTTTTATGAACTGGCAATCTATAACAAATCTTTTATTACAAAATTTTATAACAAAATAACACACTTAAGCACACTGTACTACTTAAAAAAGGACATTACTTCTGTGAGATCATCACTTCCATGGTTGAGTATGTATGAAGAAAAAAGGAAAAATACAACTTGTCTTGTTACTGCAAAGTGAAAAAGTTTCTTCAAAAGGTCCTTATGAAAAGGGGCATGGTCTAATGCAGTAGAGAAAGTCATCAACAGCATCCTTATGGCTGTTATTATTATGAAGATTTTGTAGGACTTTTTCAAGTAAAGGGCGTTCATCTTGCTATTGAAGTAAAGCCAAAGTAAAGTTTGAATAAAACAGTTGCAATCAGAATCTTCCAAGCCTTTAAATCTAAGACTTCCTGAAAGACTAAAATTATATTATTTTAAAGGCTATATAATGCTTAGAATAAGATTTATTTGTTGCAATACTAGGTGAAATAAGATGTTGTATCATTAGTCATCTTTTATATAAATTGACCTTCTTCTCTCCCTCCCTCCCTTTCATCCTTTTCTCTTCCCTCTCCCCCCTCCCCTTGTCTTTATCTTTCTTCCTCCCATCCTCCTTTCTTCCTTTTCTTTCTACCTTGGTTCTTCCCTCCCTTGCTTCCTACCCTCCTTCCTGTCCTTTTTTTCTTTTTTTCTGTCCTTTTACCATCTTAACAGTACAAATCAAAGTTGAATCTAAAATGCTGAGCCCATTTTCTGGGGCAAAAATAAAGAAAATCTGTTAACTGGTTTTCAAGTTCTGAAGAAGTGAAGGGGAAAACCTTCTTCATCTCAACTCAGAAGGCACTGTATTGAAATGTCATTAATATACCGTAGTTTGAAAACCTCTTGGAACATCTTATTCTCACTGTCTCCCTAATTGTATTGCAAACAGACTGTTGGACAGTTCAGAAAGGAAATGGAAGATCATTTTATACTCAGCTGTTTCATATTGCATATGTAACAAATGAGTTATTAATAACTGCATTGGTGCTATTTATTTTCATGATATTATAGATTTATCACCTAAAGATTGAAAAGTTGTTTTTCCCTGCATGCCTTTGTATGATCAGGTTCTGGATTGTTTTCCCGTGGGTGGATAGAGTTTACCCTTATTCCATCCAAGAACATCTTCATCAATTGAAGACAGCTGATCAATGAGTAGAGTGACCTCTCCCATTTTTTAGGCAGTGATATCCCAGGTTCTTTCACATCTAAGAAGAAAGGCCAGAAACTCTGAGATTGAACTTCTTGCTAAACTAGGTCAATGGTCCATTCTAGCTTTGACTTGATTTATGCAAAAGCAAAAATAATGTGGTATTTCTTATACCCTGAGTTTTATGGATCAGTTAATCTTTATTAAACATAAAAATAACAGGAAACATTTTAATATACATTAGGCTCTCCTTATCCATAGGGGGATATGTTCCAAGATCCCTAAAGAATGCCTGAAACTAGATAGTACCAAGCCCTATATATCTTATATATTTTTGTGTGCACTTAAAGGAAACACTTCATTCTTCTCTCGGCATATCTGAATTGCCGGCATCACTACTCGTGTGCTTTGGGGCCTGTTAGGTTAAATAGGGTTTACTTAAGCACAAGCACAGTGATACCACAGCAGTGATCTGATACTGAGACAGCTCCTGAGTGACTAATGGACAGGGAAGAGTATATAGTGATGACATACTGCACAAAGGGATGATTCATATCCTGGACAGGGACTGCACAGGATTTTATCACGCTACTAAGGATGACAAGCAATTTAAAACTTATGAATTGTTTATTTCTGGAACTTTCCATTTAATATTTTCAGATTTTTAAAATATTTTATTTTTTAACATATTTTTATTATTTATTTTTGACAGAGAGAGAAAGATACAGAGACAGAGACAGAAAGAGAACTGAATTGGGGAGCTCCCAGTTCAGCATATGGGTCCGCGCGGGCCGGGGCCGGGATTCGATCCCTGGTCCCCGGTGCTACAAAGTGAACGCTTAACCCACTGAGCCATCCCGGCTTCCCCATAATATTTTCAGATTATGGTTGACTGCACATAACTGAAATCATGGAAAGTTAAACCCTGGATAATGGGGGACTGTTGTCCTCTGTTTGAAATCCAGTTCACTGGGCCATAACTATAAATAATGTGTTTTATTCATTACCTTGAACAACATGTATAGTTCACTCTTTGAGGATATAATCAAAGTCAGTTCAAGTAAGTAGTTAGTACTTATGCAATTGAATGGACCAGGTTCCTAGGAATGACCAAAAGTTTTATATCTTCACACTGTTATTCTAAGCTTGTAGTTACATTTTCCACTAGGTAATGAAATAAATACTTGATTTTGCTTTCTAATTTCTTCTTTCTCCCTTCCACCTCCTTTCCTCTGTTGCTAGTACTACACCTCTCTACCTCTAACTCTATCTTTATATTTCTCTATTCTCCAACTCTTGAAAAAGTAATACTAGGGGGTTCTGGGATGGGTCATCAGGTTAAGTGCTCAATTTGCAGCCCTGGGATCCAAGGATCGAATTCCAGCCCCTGCCCGTAGGGACCCAAATACTGAACTAGGGTGTGGCCCACAGTTCAGTTTTTGCTGGGGTGAACTTCCCGTTTTGGAGGCCCCTAGTTTGCCCTCCAGCTTGTGGGAGGCCCCACCTAGTTCCTGCCCTGTGCCACCCCCCACCCCCTCGTTCACTTGTGTGGAATGAAACTATGTCGAAAGCTGATGACATACAACTATGGAGACTGCTCTGGCCCCCTCCTTCTATCTCTTTCTATCTCTGTCTCTGTGAGAAACAATAAAATATATCTTTAAAAAAAATGTAATACTACTTAAGGGTGCTGGGATAGCTCAGTGGTTAAATGCTTGCCTCACAATTGTGAGGTCCAGAGTTTGAGTACTGCCTGGTCCTGGCCCATGCAAACTCCATATGCCTAACTGTGATGCAACTGGTAACAAACCACCAGGATGGCTCAGTGGTGAAGGTTCCTGCCTCCCATATGGGAGGTCTCAAGTCCACCTGTGTGAAATGAAACCATGTCACAGCTAATGATGTACAACTATGGAGACTGCTCTGGGTCTTTCTCTCTCTCTTTCTTTCTTTCTCCCACTACCCTCAAACAATAACATAAATTAAAAAAAAAATACTAGTTAATTGTTAATTTTTACCAAGTGTTTATTGATTGCCAGGTATAAATTTACACAAATCCTATTTAGATTTGAAGCAATGGTAAAATGGAAAACAAAGCAATTATTGGACTTTAAAGCATATAAAAATAAACTTTAAGCAAATAGAATACAACAATGCATTAAAAGATTATACATCACAATCAAGTGGGATTCATCCCAGGGGCACAAGGATGGTTCAACATATGCAAATTGATCAATGTAATCCAGCACATAAACCAAACAAAGGATAAAAACCACATGATTATCTCAATCGATGCAGAAAAAGCATTCAACAAGATACAACATCCATTTATGATCAAAACACTTAATAAAATGGGTATAGAGGCAAAGTACCTCAACATAATAAAGGCCATATATGACAAACCCTCAGAGAATGTCATACTGAACAGGGAAAAACTGAAACCTTTTCTTCTAAAATCAGGAACGAGACAGGGATGTCCCCTGTCACCACTGCTGTTCAACATAGTGCTGGAAGTTCTAACCAGAGCCGTTAGGTAGGAAAAAGAAATAAAAGGCAACCAAATTGGAAATGAAGAAGTTAAACTGTCACTTTTTGCAGATGACATGATCCTTTGTATAGAAAACCCTAAAGACTCCACCAGAAAACTGTTAGAAATAATAAATGAATATAGTCAAGTTGCAGGATACAAAATCAATATACAAAAATCCATAGCATTTTTATATACAAACAACGACACTTCAGAAAAGGAAATGAGAAAAATGATACCATTTACAATAAAAAAAAAAAAGAATAAAATACTTAGCAATAAACTTAACAAAAAACATGAAGGACTTATACATGGAAAACTATAAGACACTATTAAAATAAATTAAATAAAATACAAAGAAATGGAAGGATATTCCATGTTTATGGATTGGAAAAATCAACATAGTTAAAATGGCCATATACCCAAAGCAATATACAGATTTAATGCAATTCTCATCAAAATCCCACAGACATTCTTTCAAAAAATCGATAAAAACATTGTCAGATTCACCCTCAGGGGGAGGTGGGTGGGAGAGATGGTGGGGGGAGTAGAAAGGGGGAATCAAACATATGGTGATGGAAAGTAGCTGATTCTGGGTGGGAGTACATAATGCAATGTATAGACAATGTAATGTAGAATTGTACACCTGGTAACAATGTAATTGATATCAATTAATGTCACCTCAATAAATTTAACAATAAAAAAAAAGAAAGAAAAAAACTGTATTAGGCAAGTAGCATCCCTCCACAAGACACTCTCAGAGCTATTGGAGGAAATAAGGCACCTATAAGAAGACAATCATCCCCAGAGGATCAGAACAGACAGAGAAGACTTTGAATTTGGGTCTCAAGATGTTTAAATGATGGACTGGAACTCTAATCTGGGATTTCAGGATGGGTCATTTTTAGATGGAGAGAAGAGTCACTATACAGCAAAGCCTAAAGTTTGTACCAGGTACAAGTTAAATAAACTCACCTGGCTGGAATAAAGGGTGTTTGTACAACAGTAGAGAGCTGTAGGTAGGACAGGAAACGTGGGTTGAAGCCAGAGCATGAGGACCTGAAGGCCAATTTGAAAACAAATACCAGGGAATACTTCTTCCTCTGTCCTCCTCCTTATTCTTTCCTCCTCCTCCTTCTCCTCCTCCTTCTCCTACTCCTCTTTTAGGTTAGGGGAGAACATGATGAAAGTAGCATTTTAGGGGTGTACAGAAAAACTATAGTAGAATGAAGATGCATGTCATATTGTCCATTTCTTTTTTTTCTTGTATTCCCACTCTTGGATAATGGTGCCACCTTCTGTGATACCTTGAGACCCCAAACTAAATCATCTTGAACTCCTCATTATAGCTCCTACTCCGCAACCAGGCACTCCTAATCTGGTTTTCAGGCACTGTGCACAGTGCCTCAACACCTAGCATAGAGTAGTCTGTTAATAAGCCTTGCTGCCAGCGGCAGAGAGAAAGCTATGAAACCTATCAGTGGGTCTATAACATGGAAATGACGCACAAGATCAACTTTTTGATGTAGAAGAATCAGGCAGATCCATGGCAGGGCTGCTGAGGCCTGTGCATTGTAGGCCCAGTGTGAAAACCCCTGTCCAGTTTTGTCTCCACCTCTTTTATTTCTCCAGCCACGTTTCCTATTACCTTTCTTGCAATAAACTCAATCACGAATAATAAAAAAAAAAAATTATCATATTCATATGGAACTACAAAAGGCCCTGAATCGCCAAAGCAATCCTCCGGAAAATAAATAAATAAATAAATAAATAAATAAATAAATACGGCTGGAAGCATCATACTCCCTGACTTCAGTCTATACTACAAAGCATCAATAATCAAAACAGCTTGGTATTGGCAGAGAAAGAGACATACAGACCAATGGAACAGAACAAAAACCCAGAAATAAATCTACAAATATATGGACAGATAATCTTTAACAAAGGAGCAAAAAATATAAAATGGAGAAAAGAAAGCCTCTTCAGTAAATGGTGCTGGGAAAATTGGAAAACCACATGCAAAAGAATGAATCTGGACTGTGAACTGTCACCATGTACCAAAGTTAACTCGAAGTGGATTGAAGGCCTCCACATAAAATCCAAAACAATAAAGTGCATAGAAGAAAGCATTGGTACTAAACTTATGGACATTGAACTCAGAGAGCACTTTATGAACTTGACACCAAAGGCAAGGGAAGTAAAAGCAAACATAAATGAATGGGACTAAAACTAAAAAGCTTCTACACAGCAAAGGATGCCATCAACAAAGTAAAAAGGAAACCAACCGAATGGGAGAAAATATTTGCAAACAATGCCTCTGATAAGGGGCATAAAGAACTCATACAACTCAAAAAACAAAAATATGATCCAATTAAAAACTGGGCAGAAGACCTAAACAGATACTTCTCCCCCGAAGACATAAACAGCCAACAGATACATGAAAGAATGCTCAACATCACTAGCAATTAGGGAAATGCAAATTAAAACCACAATGAGATACCACCTCACATCTGTTAGAATGGCTATAATCAACAAGACAAGGAATAACAAATGCTGGAAAGCAACCCTCATACACTGCTGGTGGGAATGTAAACTGGTACAACCACTGTGGAAGGCAGTGTGGCGATTCCTCAAAAAACTAGGAATGGAATTGCCATATGTCCTAGCAATCCCTCTCCTGGTTATCTATCCAAAAAACCTGACAACTTTAATCCACAAAGATATATGTACCCCAATGTTCATCGCAGCAGTGTTCACAGTGGCCAAGTCATAGAATCAACCAAAATGTCCTCTGATAGATGACAGCATAAAAAACTTGTGGTACATTTACATAATGCAATACTACTCAGCAATAAGAAAAGATGAAATACAGCCATTTGTGACAACATGGATGGACTTTGAAAACTTATTAAGTGAAATATGTCAGAATAAAAGAATCAAGAAACATATGACCTCACTTATAGGTGGAATATAAAACTGAAAGTAACAAAGAAAAACTCATAGACAATAGTTTAATGGTTACCAGAGGGTAAGGGGGGAGGTGGGTGAGAGAGCTGGGGGCGGAGTAGGGAGGGGGAATCAAATATGTGTTGGAAAGAGTGCTGATTCTGAGTGGTGAGCACATAATGTGATGTATAGACAATGTAATGTAGAATTGTCACCTGGAATCAATGTAATTGTTATCAATCAATGTCACCCCAATAAATTTAACAATAAAAAAATAAACTTCAGTATATGTTTGAAAGTGTTAACCATTCAAAAAAGACTACTCACTAAGAACATTCATGCAAAAAATATTTACTAAGGTTATAAGACTGACTAAACTAACTAGTCAGAGAATCATTTACTCAGTCGCTCATTTAATTTATCCCTCCCCTTCTTTATTCCTCAAGCATATCTTAGGTGCCTATTATATTTCAAGAGTTATACCAATAGTTTTAGGTACAAAACAAAGGAAACTTAGTTCTTATCCACCACAACCTGTTACCTGTAGTGGGTGTTGCATTCTCATGCTAGAACTCTGTCTTCAGGAATCTGTATTCTGACACCATTCTATATAATGCCAAGATGACATCTGCCAGCACAGACCTTCATGTGCTAAGACTTTACTGACTGTAGTCAATCGGCAGATTTCACAGCTTCCAGCAGTTTGAGCAACTCCAGATGTGGCTAACTGCCACAGCCATGTCTGGCAGAAGCATGTTTACAGCCATTACAGGGCAGACCTCGTTAATTGAGATGCCTTGAGCAGCGGTGGTGCAGGTGGTTTCATTATGTGTGTTACAGAATGCAGTCAGCCACAGCCCACTGGAATTCTAGTATAGAAACATGATGCAGCAGAAGCAGCACACACTAAAAATTGAGTTGAAACCTCCCATTAAGAATCATTTTCAAAACAATTAAGAAGTACCTTAGGGGAAGCTGGGATGGCTCAGTGGGCTAAGCTGTCACTTTGCAGCCCCGGGAACTGAAGATCGAATCCCAGCCCTGGCCCGTGTGGACCCATATGATGAACTGCGATTTGCTTCCCATGTGGGAGATCTTCAGTTTGGTTCTCTCCCCCCAGTTCATCCCCTGGCTCAAGGGGGCCTGCTTCCCATGCAGGAGGCCTCCAGCCCAGTCCCCACCCTGCATGGCCCCCACCCACCTGTGTGGAATGAAACCATGTCAAAAATTGATGACATACAACTATGGAGACTGCTCTGGGATCTTCCCCCTTCTCTCTGTCTCTCTGTCTCTGTATCTCTCTGTTTCTGTCAAAAACAATAAAATTTTTTTTTTTAAGTCTACCTTAGAATGTACCAAATATACTTGGTTTCTTAGAGGTCAGAATAGCTGTTAATTTATAGCATGGATAGAAATAAATTGGATAAAACAAAGTTTAAACACTCTCCTTTTCCAAAGTAGTATAATTTAATGACACCTGTGCCAATTGAAAGTACATATTTGTAGCATCAAGGCCAGGTGGCTCATAGTCATTCTCTTTCTCTTTCATTCTTTTTTTTTTTTTTTCAGTTTAAAATTTCGATGCAATTGTTTTATATTTTAACATTCATTGCTGTGCTTTCAGTATTTTTTGAGTTTTTTATTGCCATTGATTTTGCTAGTTTATAGAAGCAATATGTTCCTTTATTCTTCAAAATTATTCATTCTTCAATTTTATAAGGAATTATCTTTCCTTGCAGTGAGATCCTTCCCATAGTTCTTGATTGTCTGCTCTATTGTGGATTATTTGTTTTCTGTGCATCCTTCACAGTTGTTTTTATGAAATTACTACTGTGCTAGAGGCACTGTTTTCTGGGATTTTATAACTTCTTCTAGGTTGTTTAGTCCTCATGTTACTAGAATATATACTCAAGTTGGTTTCTTAGAAATGGAAATTGAAGAATAAAGAAGTAAAAGTTAATAGTTGGATGTGAGAAGTATGTTTATTGTACTTTTATCCTTTTTTTTTTTTTTAGACAGAGAGAGACAGACAGACAGACAGACAGAATGGGGAGAGCCCAAAGCAGTCTCCATAGTTGTATGTCATCAGTTTTCGACATGGTTTTGTTCCACACAGGTGGGAGGGAGGCTACATGGGGCAGACTGGGCCTGGGGCCTCCCACTTGGGAAGCACACCCCAGTTCAGCATATGGGTTCACACGGGCCAGGGTGGGGACTGGATCCTCAGACCCTGGGGCTGCAAGGTAAGCACTTAACCGACAGAGTCATCTTGCTTCCCCTATACTGTTGTCCTTGATTAATGCTTGGTTAGACATGAAACTGTAAATCAAGAATTCTTTTCCTTTAAAATTTAAATATGTCACTCTATTATTGTCTGATATTTATTTTTGCTTATTAGAAGTCTGATAACAGTGATTCTTATTCTGAGTTTTTAGTCTCTCTAAGTTGTGAGGGGTTTCTCTTTCTCTTTGGAGTTGTAAAATTTTATAGCTATGTATTGAACAAGACTTGTTTCATTCATTCTGCTTGGAAGTAGTTGAGCCATTTCAATTTAAGGACTTACTTGCTTCTGTGCTGTATAAATTTTTTTGTTACATCTTTGGTAATTTCTTCCCCTCAATTTCTTCTGTCCTTTTTTTGAAATCTTTTCAGTTAGATTTCTGATCTCTTGAAGAAACTCTATTTTAATATTTTGCTCAAATCTGTCTATCTCCTTTCACATCTTAATATAAATTCTATTGTTTCATTTTATCCATCTCTATCCAGTTCCTATCAGCTTTTTCACATACATCTTTGTTAGGCTTTTTTAAGTTGGGGTGGGAGATACGGAATCCTGTTCTCTGACTGGATTGTGGAGATATGACATTTTTCAGAAATTTGTTGTAAACTCATTCTACATATTTTCTCCACTGTTGTAGATTTATACTGTTCCTGTGCATCCTCACTGACAATTCACTGGAACTTGGAAAGGGCTGGAGGAAATCTTGTGTAGCAATTTTGCCATTTTGAACCAAAGAGGGTGCATATTTTTAGTAGCTTAATTGGATGAAGAGCCTACTTAAAAATCTGGCTTTGTGTAGGAAATCTATCCCAAAAGATTGCCATCACATACAGGAAACAAATACTACACCCTAAACTCCAAGAGATCTGAATTAAATAGAAAATTCACATACTCAATCCAGTGGCTAGAACTTCTAGCAGACTTGCCAATGATTGATATAGGGTGAGAATTTTATTTTGATTCAGTGTAATTTTTTAGTTCCTTTTTTCGTGCACCCATATGTAATCAGTTTGAGGAGGCAGATCTTACAGGATATACTTAGAAATCATTGTTATTTTTGTTTCCTACTGTCCCCTTAAAACTGCTTGGTGAACAAATATATGTTCCTGCCATTGTAAAAGTCCAGGCCAAACCAAAAGCTACTTTTAAATTACCAAAAGAGTCTCAATCAAATAAGTTGCTTGGCCCCAGATGATATACAAAATTCCGAACTTTATTGAAACTGGTCTTCCATCTTTTCTTGCTCTTCTCTCAGCAGGATAGCCTCTGGTGTCAGCCCAACTGGAGTTAGAAGAAAGCAAGGGAAGGATGATCTTGTCTTCTCTGAGATTAGCAGAAGTTTAAAACTGATTCTCTCATTGAGACTTTTGTGAATTCTGTGAAGAACCCCCTACTGAGTTCCTCTCTCTGCAGCTGCCCTAAGGTGGGCATTGCCCCTTCTTTGCCACGCTATTCCTGAGCTCCCTGCAGTTTCAGTTTCTACAATATAGGCTCTTACTGTTGGGGACCTCTTGCTCTGGCAGGTTGTCTTCTTTTGCAGGATCCTTTTAACAGTGACCCTCCCATTAATCCATTGCGTTCACAACTACAGTGGTTGCACATCAGTTTCTCCAAGAAATTTCTTTAAATTCTCTGTTACTTATGCTTGGGATTAGAAGATAGCACCCTCTTGATCCTCTGCCTCAGTGATCCACTCCCACCCCATTCTCTTCCCATAAATCCTCCTCTCAGATTTCAGCATTTATGGTGATTGCTCTCATAATTCTCTTTGCTAGCATCTTCACACCTCAGCCAAAACCAAGGAGGCAAAAAGTCGTGTTACCAGTGTGTTAAGCAGCAGTTAATACTTGAGGACAGATTTGAATTAGTTTTGTAAAAATCTGTAAATGAAGGAAGAATATTTAGACTTAAATTCTGTAACTGGAGTAGAATTTTATTAAAAGCAAGGAATTCACTGAAAATGAATGGGTTAATGCCAGTAAATGGTTTGAGATAATCACTAATTTGGAAGTAAAAGATTCTGAGTGCAATCTGAGAATGTACTGGCTTTTAAATAATTTGAGTAAAAATTAATTTGGAGTTAAATTAATAATAAAAATATAAACAGTTTCATTAGGGGAGTTCAATGGAAGGAATTATTAAAATACCTACTAAATAGTTAATTCTATATTTAACATAAAATAATTTAACTAGTCAAAAAATTTTATAAAGAACTATGGATGATTTTGATCATTATGAATAATGAAAAATCATTAATTAAAAAAAATTAAAAAGTATAATCAAAAAATTTTTATTATTATCTTATATACCTGTATACCCTACTTAAAAAAAAAAAGTCAGGGGAAGCCGGGATGGCTCAGTGGGTTAAGCACTCACTTTGCAGCCCTGGGGACCAAGGATTGAATCCCGGCCCCGGCCCGTGTTGACCCATATGCTGAACTGGGGAGTGCCCCCAGTTCAGTTCTCACTGGGGTGAGACCCTGGCCCAGTTTCTGCCTAGTGCAGCCCTGCTCCCACCTGTGGAATGAAACTATGTGGAAAAACGAATGATGTGCAACTATGGAGACTGTTCTGGGCCCTCCCCTTTCTCTCTCTGTCTCTGTCTCTGTATCTCCCTCTGTCAAAAACAATAAAAATAAATCTTAAAAAAAAAAAAGTCAAAAGAACCAACAGGTCAGGTGGAACCTGGGAACATGGAAATATGCATCTAAGCAGTTGATTCGTAAGCATAATAAATTCTGAAAAACTACTATCTGACAGGGTATATAATTGGACTACTGTTCTGCTCTCAAGTCAACAGATTGGTTGCATGTTAACAGCTAAACACCTACTAAGGCTTGTTATGTATTAGGTGCTTTCTTACTAACTACTGTATTTTAATTAAATGAGTCTACACACACAACAATACGGTAGGCATTATTATCATTTCCATTGTACAGATAAAGAGATAAGGCATAAAGAGTTTAAGTAATTCCTCAAGATCATGCAACTAATAAGTAGCAGAACTTGGATGAAAGATTAGGTTATCTGGTGCCAGAATTTTGTTCTTAAGTGACCAGACCCTTCCAGGAAACTTCGCAGTAAAAAGTGGAAGTTATCATGGTGGTTGAGTTGGCCAACATATACAGGTCATAAAATTAGATTTCTGAAGTTCTATAGTTAGTCATGTTCCCATGTCATCAGATTTTAAAAGATGAGTAGAAGCTGTTAGGAAGCAGTTAGCAGTTACAATTAAAATTCAAAGATTTCAAGTACATATAGAATAATGGGAAGACCTACACACGTGTTGCTTTTGCCTCTAAACAATGAACAAGATTTGGCCAAAAAGAAGCATATATTTGTTTTGTTTTGTTTTGTTTTTTAAGGCAGCATGTTTTAATTTAAAGGAAAAGAAGACTCAGATTTGTTTGCACAAATACGATTTTAGTTGAGTCAGGGTGTGACTACAGAGTTATGTGGTTAATATTACAATGTGGCCAATGAGTTTCTGATGAAGGCTCTATGAAGAGTGGCTAGAACCTGTGATTAGAAGCCCTGTTTTAAACGGCAATGAAATGACTAGACTGGAATTCTGCACAGTATTACAGACAAACTGGACATATTCATAAGGGAGACAACTTGATGTAGAAAGAACCAGGTTGATAAAGAAAAATTGACTATCTTGGAAAGAGGTGAAGGAAAATGGAGAGCATGATTTTATTTTTTTTAATGTAAAGGTTAATTTCTGTTTATAAAAGGGGATTAAAATTATTCTTTTTTTTCTTTTTTTCTTGATCCTAAGAGTCAAGGACAGTTTCAGGACAATATGAAGAACTAATTTGTCACAGAGTTGACAAAACTACAATGGACTACTTTGAGATTAGTGATTGTTCAAGGATTTAATTGGAGAAAATTTCAGTTAATTAACAAGGTCTGTTTTGTTGTTTTGTTTCTTCACTGTTCAGTATAACTTGTTTGCTTCACATTTTGGGCAGACATGTCCAACTTGATTAATTATTTTGAAATTGTGAAGATGCATCATAGTCAGTATAAATATGTTTACTATAATGTAAATCCTCTTTCATAGTGAAAATTGATATTAGATGGCACATTCTTCACTCAGTGTTGATTACTTAAAGACATCTCCATTAACCAGCATGTCTTACCTTAGCACAGATTTCAAATGCTTTGGTGACTTGTATTATGCTTAAATAAAGTACATCCTAGCATGAAGATGAATGAATGCCTCCTGGAACTGTTTATGTACCATGTGTGTTACACACAAGTAATTTAGAAACTAATTTTTTGCTGTTATGAGAACAGGAAAAAAAAATACTGAATGTCAATAGGTGAATGTTTTAATCATTTTGTGCACACTTTAACTAAAAGTACTTTTTTTCTGCTCCTTAGATAAGAAGGATGACCCTTTGAGTGACTACATTTCAATACTGTGTTCACTTTAGCCACAATAAGTAAGCATCATATTACTATAATAATTTTTATAGAATAAGAACTTGAGATTTCTTATAGGTGCAGTGTTTACAAATGCAGTTATTTAAACGCAAGTATAAAGTAGCTTTCAGTTACATAAGAAACAAATATTTTATTCTATATACCGTATTATTATTAAATAAATACTATCACTTAAAAGGTCTATAGCTTAATAATGCCTTTGGCAATCCTAAATATTTATTAGGTTAGGAATTCTTAAAGAATATTGAATTTCTTTTTCTTTTTATTTGTTTGTTTCAGGTGTACAAAACAACATGGTGATTAGACATTTATATACCTCAGAAAGTGAGGATATTGAATATCTAAAGGTTGTTAATGTTAACTCTTCATAATAATTTTTCAAACACTATTCTTTTTATAGTCTTTTTTAATTATGATATACCTGTGTCCTGGGATGTTATTATTGGGTCGGAATGGGTCAGAAGCTGGGCTGATATTACTTGTTATAAGGAATTAATTTGTAAGGCTATATTAAAGGCAGGATGATATCAAAATAAAACAAATCTCATTGCTTTGTTAAATTATCAGACAAAAGAATTTCTTCATGTTTATACTTAATCCTTAGATCTTTCATCTCTTCCCTTTTATGTGTAATATAAAATAGTAAATATATTGTGTGGTTTGATTGTCACATTTTTGAATTTTATTTTTTAAAAGAGTTTTATTAAAAGATAGCTAGCAGGGAAGCCAGGATGGCTCAGTGGGTTAAGCGCTCACTTTGCAGCCCCAGGGACCGAGGATCGAATCCTGGCCCTGGCCCGTGTAGACCCATATGCAGAACTGGGGAGTGCCCCTAGTTCAGTTCTCACCGGGGTGAGACCCCGGCCCAGTTCCTGCCCTGTGCAGCCCTGCTCCCACCTGTGGAATGAAACTATGTGGAAAAACAAATAATGTGCAACTATGGAGACTGTTCTGGGCCCTCCCCCTTCTCTCTGTCTCTGTCTCTCTCTCTCTCTGTCAAAAACAATAAAAATAAATCTTGAAAAAAATAAAAATAAAAGATAGCTAGCATACAATACTATATTAGTTTCAGTTGTACACCATAGTAATGCAACATTTATATACCTAAAGAAGTGATCACCATGACAAGTCCAGCAACCATCCGACACTCTACAGTATCACAATGCTATTGACTATATGCCCTGTGCTTTACATTACACCCCTATGACTTACTTGGTTTTTACCTGGAAATTTGACTCTCTTATTCCCCTTCACTTTTTCTCCCCATTTCTAACATTTTTCAGTTGCAGTTGACATTCAATATTATTTTATTTTTAGGTGAAATTAATGAACAGAAAATGAAAATGAAAGAAAAAAAATGAAAAAGCTACAGAGTAGACAGATCTCACAAGCATAATGTTGAACAAAAGGCATCATACACAAAAAGAGTATATATTACATAAATCTATTGTCTTAGAAATGTTGATGTCCCTTGCAAAGGGAGATTTAAAATAAGACAAGAATGGGCTTTGTAAAGTGTGCTAATATTTTATTTTTTGCTTAATAGACTGATTGTACTGTATATTCACTTTGTAAACAATGAGTATAAAACCTATGATTTGTGTATTTTTCTATATGTAGATTGTGTTACAATAAAAGTTACAGAGAGTGAGAGAGAGGGTGGGAGAGACAGAGACAGACACAGACAAAGAAACAGAGAATAGATGGAAATGGAAAGAAGTTGGAAAACATAGTATTACATTGATTCTTACTGAGACTTTCTTTTTGACCTAATGACCAATTCTGTAAAATTTTACATGTGCTTATACAGAGTGTATATTCTGATTTGGAAGACAGAATTTCATATGTCTTATGGCTCAAACCTAGCAGTGGTTGTAAAGTGTTCTGTTGTAAAGTGTTTCTTGTTCTGAAAGTGAGGTTTTCTTGGTCACTGCTTTTTTTTTTTTCTTTGCATGACTGCATTTTCTGAGAGGAGTATGACAAAATCTTTAAATATTTTTTTTATTACTTCCTTCTTATAGTTTTGTCAAATAATATTTTATATATTTTGAAGGTGCATTGTTAAATGCTTATGTGTTTATAATGAATGTATCTTGTACATTTGTAGCTCATTTTAAAAGTATATAACATCTTTATTGTACTCTATTTTGTCTTAAGTTCTATATTTTCAAATGTTAATATTATTGGAGCTTTCTTTTTGGTTTATGTTTTTCTGACATAACTTTTTCCATTCTATTAATATAATATTTTCTCTTTTTATTTAGTGTCATTTACATATGTTTTAATTACTTTTTTATTAGGACTCATCTTTGTCTATCCACATTTTCAACAGTTTATACTATGATTTTGTTTTATTTTTATTCATTTCGTTTCTTGCTTCCTTAGAATAGCTCAAGTTACTGGGTTTTGGTTTTTTTTCTAATGGTTTACAATTTATGTATTTTAGTTTTGTTTATTACTGTAGTTGCAATAAACTTAAGAACCATATTTAGTTTTTTTACCCTTATTGTTGTATTTAACATATTAATATTTTCCACCTAACAGAATAAGCACTTTAGAAGTTGACAGAAAATATTCTTCCATGGTTTAATGTTGATATATGAGGGCTGTCTGGGAGAAAAATTAGTCATAAATGCCTCTATTTTTTATATTATATGGTTAGATACTTTCTGGACAGCCCTTGTGTGTACTGGATCAAGATGTGAGATCTATTTTATTATTATGGGTGATGATTAAAACCGTTGAAAGCTCTGAGTCTGCTCTGTAGGTCCCTTTTAAAAATTTGTCATATTTCTTTTAGATCTTCAGTTTATTTCTCAGCCCAAGTGCATTACCAAGATTATTTTTATTCAGGTATTTACTGCAGCACACATCTAGCAGGGAGTGGTTTTCAGAATGATTAAAAAGCATTCAGGTGTACAATGTCTCAACAATCTACTCTGTTTTTTTTTTACCTAACTCTAGACATTCCAAGCCTAATGACAAGTTATTTTAATCTTTGGAAATGGTTTCAAAGAGACAAAGAAAAAGAAAATTATTAAGAAATTAAAATAGTCTTCTCTCTCACTGATCTAATAGGGTGGGAAAGATACAGCCAACATTCTCATGTGTAATCAGTAAGGGTTAATGGAAGCAAGAGATCATTAGGGTTAAAGGATAATTTTGATTGAACAGGCATGAGAAAGAGTACTGCTGATACCTAAGCATTATTCATTCATTGATTTCTCATTTTGCAACCTCACTTACCTACACAATAGGATTGCACTACATATAACTAACTCCTTGACTTTTAGGAACTGATAACAGTAATTAAAAACTGAAACAAGTGAAGTTTTTATTGAGAGGTAATAAAGTTGTTATTCACTCTGCAATGCTAATAATCTATAGCCACTATTTTTTGAATGGCCATTGTTCCTATTGTATATGTTTTAATATACTTTTGTTGACATGAATAATTAAAAGTTTTCTTGACAAATTCATTTCACAATACCCCTTGATATAGGTTAAACATAAAACTCCTTTACTAAATAAAGGACTCAAGTCAAAGGTAATCAGGTTTTCAGTGAAGAGCCTTGCTTTTAATAGATATAATACAAACAGTGGAGACAACTTCTTTTTACCTATCTTGAGTCAATGAATCCTATCAGTTTCCATGAAAATACCAACTACTACTAATTTTTTCTTGCTACTTCTTGAGAGAATATTGCAAATCAAATGAATATTAACTTTGAATTCAGAAGATTTGAATTTAGATCTTAACTTGGCAGTTGACTTGACCGTGTAATGCTGGCCAAGCAACATAACCGCTCTAAGGTGATTTTTTTTTTTTTTTTTTGGTAATTTTCTCTAATTTATAAGGTTCAGGTAACCAATTAGATTATGTTAACTTTATGAAAGTCATTTTTGTTTCCTGTGTGCTACATTTCTCATAAAGTGTCATGTAATTAAATATGTGTCTTCCTGTTGGCTTTTTATAAAAACCACTATAAATAGAAGATGCCAAATCCTAGATTTCAATGCAGAAAAGTAAAATGTACATTGTCCAGAGAAGCCATTTATATGAACTGTGGGATTTTAAAAAGATTAAGTAATGATAAAGATTTATTACATTTGAAAGGAATGCATGTTTACTCTTATGAACCTAGGGTAATATCTATGGTAAACATTATTGAAAGCCATCAATCAACAACTCTTTTAATGCCACTAAAAATTGACTGCTAAGGATTATTTCAAATAGAATTTGATCTCTCACCAGGCTTTTACAAGTATCATTTTAACAACCTTGGTAGCCATCAACATGAGGAATATGGGATATATTCTCTAGATACATAGCCCAGACTTCTGTTTTAATTTTTTAACAGACTTTTTTAAAATTAATATAAATTTATGCTTTTCAAGTGAGACGGAAATTCGTATTTACTGAGTGTTGCATGTTTTCTATGGATTATCTCATTTAATTGTATAGGAACTCAATGAGATAAATATATTTTCTCTTCCTTTTTGCAAATTAGAAATTGCATCTCACCGTGGTTATGTCACTTGGCAAAATTTACATGGTCAGTCAATTCTCCAAGTCAAGACTTATGCTCCCTTAAAAACAAGTTAAAGGAAACATATTACTTACCGTATTTTCCGGCGTATAAGACGACCGGGCGTATAAGACGACCTCCTAATTTTACAGTTAAAACATAGGTTTAGGCCTATATTCGCTGTATAAGACTACCCCCCACTTCCGAGGCTGTAGTCTTATACAGCGAATATAGGCCTAAACCTATGTTTTAACTGTAAAATTAGGGTGTCGTCTTATACTCCCGGTCGTCTTATACGCCAGAAAATACGGGTAGGTTTTTCCTGGAAATTTCTAGAACTCACTGACTTACCATTGAGATGTGGCTTCATGAAAAATGGCTAGTCTACAAGTGAATAGATTCATTATTTTACTTAACCCATTAGGCCCAACGGATCACAATCTATCACAGTCATGATTGTTGAAAGTACAGTAGTCCCCCGCGTATCAGTGGTTTTGCTTTCTGTGATACCAGTTACCCACAGTCAACCATAGTCCGAAAAATTTTAATGGAAAATTCTAGAGATAAACAGTTCATTAGTTTTAAATTGCATGCTATTCTAAGTAATGTGATAAAATCTTGCATGACCTGTTCCATCCCGTGGATGTGGAACATCCCTTTCCCCAGCTTATATACACTGTGTAGGACCCCTGCCCATTAGTCACTTAGTAGCCATGCTGGTTATCAGATTGACTATGGTGGTGTGGCAGCGTTTGTGTTCATGTAACCGTTGTTTTACCCTAGAGTGCCAGCAATTCAGATTTGCCAAAGAGAAGCTGTAAAGTGCTTCCTTTGAGTGTAAAGGTGAAAGTTCTTGACTTAATAAAGAAAGAACAAAAATGTGTGCTAAGGTTGCTAAGATCTGTTGTAAGAACGAACCTTCTATCTGTGAAACTGTGAAGAAGGAAAAGGAAATTTATGCTAGTTTTGTTTCTTTTCCTGAGGAATAGTCAGAAAGTCATTGGTAATCACATGCTTTGTCAGAGTACCTGGGTTATTCACTTCACTTCATCTTATCACATAGGCATTTTATCACATCATCACAAGAAGGGTACACAAAAAGTAAAATACAATAAATTATTTTGAGGGAGGAAGAGAGACCATGTTCACATAACTTTTATTACAGTGTGTTGTTATAATTGTTCTATTTTATTATTAGTTATTGTTTTTAATCTCTTATTGTGCCTAATTTAGAAATTAAACTTTATTATAGGTATGTATGTACAGGAAAAATACAGTACATATAGGTTCAGTACTATCTGTGGTTTCAGGCATCCACTGAGGGTTTTGGAACGTCCTTTCATGGATAAGAGAGAATTACTGTTTTAACCACTAAAACAAACACCAAATTCTCTGGCAAAATGACAGTTCTACTATTGCGGTGATGACTCAGATGCTATAATGAGTGTGATACAGATCTTGATCCAGTAATTGTATGATATGAATTTCATGGCATAATCAGGTCAATGTACTGCAATAGTAGTTCCTGACACTTTTGTGACGTTAAACACTATTTATTGTGTTGCAAAAGTTCATTGTGTTCTGCAGTTTAAAAGAGCTTCTTTCTTAGCTCTTGAAAATGGCAGATTTTGTTCAGAGTTGAATAGTTACTTACCGGTAGACCAAGTTTGCATGTGTCTTATTTCCACTTGGACTTCTTACCCTGTGACTTTATTCTCCTTTGAAAGCAGTTTCAGAACCACTTATATTTGTTCCCCTCAGGCCACTGACTCCCAAAGTGGCACACCACTCCCAGTCCCCATACTTTTCAAGCACTTCCAGAAAGCTCAGACCTCCAAATATCTGTGAATTAACTATCTGACTATTCCCACTTTCTGTCACTTTCTCTCCTTGGCTATAGGTATAAAAGCTATGACTTACCTAGGGGAAACAGCTTTATACAAAGGCTAATGTCCTCATTACTGTGGGGGAAGCAAAAGTAGGGGTGAAGGCATGAGTGTAGGGAAAGGTTGATGAAAAAGGAGAGCTAATGTTTTTTCTATAGTGATTGAAGGGAACTTAGAAAAAGAGCCAATTGTGTCAGTGCCATAGAACACCAATTTCAGTTCACATTATCTCCCAGCAGGTTAAATGATATTGCAGAGCTTCTATAGACCCCCCTGGGCTGTAAAGGCCGTTGTAGAATAGAGCTATACTTGACAGTGGTTCAGCGGCCTTTTCTCATAAACAGGACTGTTATTTTGCTGAAGATTACAACTGAAGCCACTTTCTCAATTTCTTCCCCCTTCTCTCTCTTTCACCCATTTGAGTCAGGAAGTGCAGGAGGCTTTACTAAGAGGTAAAGTTGCTGTAGTGGCTCTTAATTCCATTGGAGAGTACTGTTTGACCAGTGGCATAGATATCACCTAGCCCTGAGGGCTGCGGTTGCCTGATCAATCTCCTACTGTAGGGAGGAGGTGGTTTTGTGTGTTAAATCATTTTCTTTTCCAGGAAAAAAAACCCAACACATTAGAAAGTCGATTTATGCCCTCTGGTTTAGGAATACTACAATGAAATGCAAAAAGAAAAAAAAGAAAGGAAAAGAAAGGCTTGACTATAGATGAGGAGACTACATCTAAATGAAAAAGAGATCCATAGTTTTATCAAGTAAAGAATGAATAAGTAACCCCCAGAATTTAATATATTGTGAGCTCACAAAAATGGACAAAATACCTTACTGGAGAAAAGGAGGCATTAGTGCTTAATCACTGCCCATGAAACATAATAACCTTCAAACCCAGTTTCTCCTTTCCAGAATGTTGGCATTCTACTTATTACAGATATACAAATATTTATGAGATGCCTTCTATTTGTTTAGCACCATGCTAGGCACTATGAAAAATATAGAAAATGTGTGAGGCATGTCCTCTGTCCGTAAACATAGTCTATGTGTTATCAGAAGATATTATTAAATTGCCAAATCCAGTATTAACAGCAAGCACCATAGGAATTTAGGAAATGCAAAAGACTGATACAAGGTAAAGCAGGTAGGGCAGTCTACAGAGGGAAGATGGGATAGAATACTTTCATTCATATCATCATTCATACAAAAAGAATGGAACATTTTAAAATCATACATGAGTTAATATGCTTTAATCCACTAAGATGCATTCTGATAGCCTCTTTAACTCTGCAAATACACAATGATGATTGTTCTTACTATTTCAGTTGTTGACTTTATTCAATGCCTTCAGTCAGAAACAGTTTCATGGGCCTCATTGTGTCACAACCAGTGAGTCTGCTAATAATGTTATTTCCCATCATATGCCAATGATTCTAGATCATATGAAGTCACCACAGTTGACTAAAAACACTGCTATAATCAGAGTGGTTGTTAAACAATACATATTTTTTTCCTTTGGAATTTGTACTGAGGATTTAAAACACTATTAAATATCAACTTGATGGGCTGCCTTCTATAAGATTATTTCCAGCAAACTGATGCCTGGTTTTTTCTCGTCCCTTAGAGTCAGCTTCTCCAACTTGTGGCTCATGGAGCGCATGCTGCCCAGAATGGCTCTGAATACGGCCCAACACAAATTCATAAACTTTCTTACAAACATTATGAGATTTTGTGTGTGTGTGTGTGTGTGTGATTTTTAAAACTTTTTTTTAGCTTATCAGCTATCATTAGAATTAGTATATTTTATGTGTGGCCCATGACAATTCTTCTTCTAATGTGGCCCAAGGAAGCCAAAAGGTTGGACACCCCTGCCTTAGAGCATAACTCCAAAGTGAAGATCTAAAACAAACTGAAGATTTTTGCAGCAGTCTAAGTGATTCAAAATTCACAAATGACTTCTATGGATAGACTCAGTACTTTTTCTGTGCAATCCATTGTTTCAAATAGCAGAATCAATAAACAATGATATCCTGGAGTGTACCAACAGCACACCCACTAAACCTCAATGTCAGTAACGAATAATGGATAGAATAATGTTGAATAATGGATAGAAACTGGGTGACTTGGCAAATTAATGAATGGTAACTATAAAAAATAACAAGAAGCATAAAATACTGTAAATTTACTAGAGAAATCAAAAGTAATGTGGGGATTCCTAGTAAACCTCAGGAGTAGGTAGTTCAAAATAAAGTTGAGTCATCAGAGATGATACAGTTTTGTTTTTATAAACATATTGTGTATTTCAAGAAGCAAGGGCAGATCCATAAACCAGAAAAACGTAAGCCACACTGGGGTTAACCACAGAAAAAACTAATGGGCACCGAATGACTTCAGCATGTCTTTTGCATCTCTAGAGTTTTTTGAAATAGATATAAATGACCTCGTGCCCAACATAGCCAATAAATCCCGTATCTTCCATTATGATTGGCCTTGGAAATGATATGACCATTATATCTGTGCCCACTGTATAATTTGTATAGGTTCAGTCTTAGAGCATACATAGTAATTACTCTAAAGCTTCTTCTTTAAAGCACAAATGATGTATGCTGTCCTAAGTCCTATCTTCCAAAGTTACTTTATAGCACATAGTAGAAGGGTGCATAGACACAGTTATGGTAGCAAACAGAAAGAGACATTATTTGGTATTGGGTTATCAAAAGTGACACTAATATCACCAACTGGACATTTAAGTGGTAGTCTTTACTAATGTGACAATGATGAAATAGAGTCATTTAGTGTTTTAGTAGAATAATATAATACACTCTAAGTAGGACATCATTATGAGTATTGTTGGGTACAGGAAAAGAATTAGAAATCAAGATTCTAATCATTTGGCACTGTAGCATCTGATATGATAGGTACTAAACACATGTGGCTATTTATATTTAAAGTTAAGGTAAATTAACTTTCTAATTTAATGTGAGTTGAGTTCATTGAAATGAAATGGAATTAGAAGTTCAGAACTGTGGTTACACTAGCCACATTACAAGTGCTTAGTAGTCAAAGATGTATATGGGCTACCTTTCTGGACAGGACAGAACTTTTCATTATCACAATAAGTTCTATTGGGAACTTCAGTCTTAAGCTGAAGGTAATTTAGTATAGAGTCATATGATTTTGAAATACATGAAGAAGGGGAACACAAAACATTAGAGCAAATGCAGTTACTAACATAGTATAACAACATTTAGTAATGTCTTGGGCTCTGCTTAACTCAGTATAGTTGTTCTTTGTGAGTGTAGTTTGTTGTCAAAGACTTCACTGAGGAGAAGGCAAATATTTAAAATTATATATGGGGGAAGCCTGGATGGCTCAGTGGGTTAGGCGCTCACTTTGCAGCCCTGGGGACCGAGGATCGAATCCCGGTCCCGGCCCGTGTGGACCCATGTGCTGAACTGGGGAGTGCCCCCACTTCAGTTCTCTCCGGGGTGAAGACCCCGGCCCAGTTCCTGCCCTGTGCAGCCTCGCGCCCACCTGTGGAATGAAACTATGTGGAAAAACCAATGATGTGCAACTATGGAGACTGTTCTGGGCCCTCCCCCTTCTCTCTGTCTCTGTCTCTGTATCTCTCTCTCTCTCTCTCTCTCTGTCAAAAACAATAAAAATAAATCTTTAAAATTATATATGTAAGGATGTATAAATGAAAGACAGATGTTAATTTCTTAAGCATTCACATCTTTCAAAGGATGTTCAAATGCCGTTCTTTCTGTCTCAGCATTTCAGTTGAATCCACCACAAAGTTGAGAAAAATGCGTCTTACTCCCACCAAAGGTCATTCCAAAATTACGTATGGACTTCTCCAAAGGTGCAGGTGGGATGTTTTATTAGTGGCACATTAGCCACTGCTATGGCCTGGGTTGTGTTCCTAGCCCCCAATTTATATGTTGAAGTCTTAACGCTCTGTGATGGTATTTAGAGATGGAGCCTTTGGGAGATAATTAGGTTATGGAATCAATGCTCTTACAAGAACAGACACAAGAGACCTCTTTCCTTCTCTCTCTCTCTATGAGATCAGAGCAAGAGGTTGGCCATCTGCAAGCCAGGAAGTGGGTATTCACCAAGAACTGACTCTGATGGCACTTTGATCTTGGACTTCCCAGCTTCTAAGTCTGTGAGCAATACTTATTAAATGTCTGTTTTTTTAAACCACTCAATCTGTGGTATTTTCTTATGATCCCAAGCTAAGACAACCTCCTTTTGCCTTTCAGGTTGGGAAAGCATCATACATAGTCAGAATTTCTTCAGCGACAATCTAGATGTAACACTGTGATATTTCCCATCTTCAGTGTAGGGGAAAAGGGTTGTTCCCCCTTAATTTCATGCCAAATGAGGGAGAATCCTAAAGAAACCTCGAGAGTGCTTCACTTCCATGTCTAGGGATTTGAGTATAAGGTTGTGGATACTTGATTCAGCCCCTAACAGTGTAAAAGTCAGTGATGGCAGTGGGTCAGTGTGACCTTTGACAGCAGAACCAAGATCACTGCCCTGGGAATGGTCACCCCTTCCAGAGACTGGCAGGGTACGGGTACATTTTCCCCATGAGCCTGGTGCAGACTCCACATAAGGGAGCCAGGCATAGCTTGAAGTGGACACCAGGTAAGTGTCATGTGCTGTGCCACCTTTAAGAGTGAGATGATATATAGAGGAAGTGGGGTAAATTACTGCAAAAGAGGACTGGGGAAAGACAGAGGCATCACTCATGTCAGAGTATTTCAAATGAAAAATCCCCAACAACGTAAGTCTGAAAATTCCTCAAAAGCATTTCAGGAGAGGAAAAATACAGCATTTGGACATCAAAGCTGATAGTAGGTGAGAACTATGTCAGTCAAGTGAGACCTATCTGCTTTTGGCATCCTCTTTGTCACCATTCCAACCTTGGGGTCAAGAGGCAGTGCTATGAATAAGGAAAATGCCTGGAAGAGCTAGGGGTGGGGAGTAAAGAAGTTGACTATCCTCTCTGTCCTTATGGGGGAGCTGACTCCAGGCTTGGGCTGAGAGTAAGAAGAAATTTTCAATTTGTTGAGTGATTACATTAGATTGGACTGAGTATTGAAATCGCAGAAAGCTACTTTAAAAGCAGGAGAAAGGAAATGTTATAGAAATTGTTTCAAGGGGACTTGGTGAAAAAGAATCTGTTTGCTTTCAGCTCATAACCCTCCAGGACCAGATTATGCAATAGAACAAATATGTATATATGGCCTGTCTGGAAAGTAAGCAACCATGTAACTGTTCTTGTTATATTGGCAGTGGCAGGAAATATGTGTGTGTCTGTCCCAAAAATATGTATCCCCAATACAATTAATAATTTAAAATTCTCTAGGCAAAGAGCCTTTAAAATTGCACATGATATATTGTCCACATCATATGGAGGGTTTCTATTCAAATTAACACACTGAATATTTCTTTTTTTTTTTTCAATTTTTTTTTTTAATTTATTGTTAAATTTGATGAGGTTACATTGGTTGGTAACAATTAGACAGTTTACAGATGTACAAGTCCACCTCACATCATTCATGCATCGTATTATGTGCCCATCACTCAGTATCAGTTCCCCTTCCATCACCTTATATCTAGTGCCCACTCCCACCTCCCCTCACAACTGTCCCCCCGCTCCTCC